>JASVEL010000487.1:0-255688 GCA_032618575.1 Nicotiana noctiflora | reverse complement strand
CTCCGGAGGGGCTCCTACAGCCCAAGCGCAAATATTGTTGTGCAACCCGATCCTCATATCAACCACTGCGGCATGCAACCCGATCCATCCTCAGTCCACATAAATCAGATAAGTCACAAAAATAGTTCATTTTTCTAAATTCCAGTTTCCAGTTTATAATTTATGAAAAATACTTAACTTTTATTTATTTTTGCAAAAACCGGTGACTTAACATATCAATAATGTGATTTCAATTTCCAGGGCTGAGATTAGTGATAAAGCAAATATAGCTATCACATAAATATTGTCCTCTAAGGACGCTACAGATCGGCACAAGGCCCCAAACAAGGCTTACCGCCCACAAATATATCAAATAAAGTGTATTTCCAACACTAATAACATATTATTCATTTCCGGGATGGACCAAGTCTCAATCCCAAGTCACAATCAATCCCGCACCTACCACGGTTTGCGAGCCACGCCCTACTAGCGTCACAATATGGTAAGCCAGGGTTTCGAACCCTCAAGCTACCATATACACAAACTACTCACCTCTAGCCGGTCGTAGACTCGTCCGCGATGCCTTTTCCTTTGAATTTAGCTCCCTCGTGCGTAGAATCTAGTCAAATCACAATAATTATATCAAATACGGGTCAAAGAATCATAACCCATTTCAATTTACATGAAATTCGCATAAATACACTAAGTTGGTAAAACCCGACCCCGGCCCACTGCTCAAAAAATTCCGAAATTAGTACCAACGCGATCCTCGTCTCGCCACGAGTCCGTGCATATAAAATTTATCGAAATCGGAGTTCAAATGGCCTTTCAAAACTCAAAATCCCGTTTTCAATACCTAGGCCACAATCCTTCACAATTTCTACTCAAATTCATGAAGATTGATGTTAATTCTACCATAATATTATGTTTTCGAGTCAAGAATCTTAGCTCCGATGAATACCCGATGATATCTCAGTGTTTTTCTCGTGTTTTCTTCTCTCTAGGGCTCAAAATTGTGTTTTTGGGGTATAAACCCGTGAGACCTCTGTTCTGTGATTTTTATTTCACTGACAGCAATTAAACCCTACGCGATCGCGACTCGCCTCACACGATCGCGATGTTCAAAAAGCCAGCCTCACGTGATCGCGTCTCTCTTCCTGCGATCGCGTAGCACAATTTCCCTGGACCTCATTTCTCTCCTACACGATCGCGTAGGTACTCATGCGATTGCAATGGCTCCCCGGTTAACTCTACGTGATCGTGACTGTTGCTTCTACGATCGCATTGGTCTAGCCCTTAACCCTACGCGATTGCGTCCCCCGCCCCGCGATCGCGGAGAGTAATTCCCTGTTGCATTTATGACAGCAACCAGCCTTCTCCTTTTTCCCAAAAATGGTCCGTTTCGACCCCTGAATTCCTCCCGAGACCACTGGGACCCCAACGAAAGCTACCAACATACTCCAAAACATGATACGGACTTGTTCCAATTACAAAAACACCATCCTAAACATCAAAATCACCATTTACACACGAATTCAAGCCTGAGTTTCTTCAAAACTTCCGAAACTAAAATTCAATCCAAAACCCGATCAAACAATATCCGAATACCTGAAAATTTGCAGACATATCCAAAATCACATAACGAAGCTACAGAAATTGTCAGAATTCCATTCCGACCCCCGGATCAAAATCTCACCTACCATCCGATTTTCGCCAATATTCAACCTTCGCCAATTCAAGCCTAAAACTACACCGGACCTTCGAATTCAATTCCGATTGCTCTCCTAAGTCATAAATGATCCCCCGAAACTAGTCGAATCATCGGAATCCGGTTCTGAGCCTTCTATCTCAATAGTTAACTCTAGGTTGACTTCCCATATTCAAGCTTCCTTCAAACATGCTGTTTGCTTCATTTTCAACCTGAATCACTCCTAACTCACCCGATATATTCTAATACTGATATAAAAGCATAAGATATGTAAATGACAGGTAACGGGGTGGTAATTCCCGTAACGACGGGCCGGGTCGTTACATTCTCCCCAACTTAAACAAACGCTCGTCCGCGAGCGGGTTAAGAAACATACCCGGAGCATCAAACAAGTGTGGGTATCTGCTCCGCATCTCCTGCTCGGTCTCCCAAGTTGCTTCCTCCACGGGACGACCTCTCCACTGCACTTTCACTGAAGCTATGTCCTTGGATCTCAGCTTACGAACCTGTCGACCCAAAATGGCTACTGGCTCCACATCATAAGTCAAGTCCTCATCTAGCTGTATCGTGCTGAAGTCTAACACATGAGACGGGTCTCCGACATACTTCCGGAGCATGGATACATGGAACACCGGGTGAACTCCCGACAAACTGGGCGGCAAAGCAAGCATATAGGCCACCTCCCCAACTTTCCTAAGCACCTCAAAAGGTCCAATAAACCTTGGGCTCAACTTCCCTTTCTTCCCAAACCTCATAACGCCCTTCATAGGCGAAACCTTCAGCAACACCTTCTCACCTACTGAATAAGACACATCTCGGACCTTCCGGTCTGCATAACTCTTCTGACACGACTGAGCTGTGCGAAGTCTCTCCTGAATCACCTTCACCTTGTCTAAGGCATCTTGGACTAACTCCGTCCCCAACAACCTAGCCTCGCCGGGCTCGAACCAACCGACTGGAGACCTAACACCGCCTCCCATATAAAGCTTCATACGGTGCCATCTGAATGCTGGACCGATAGCTATTATTATAAGCAAACTCCGCAAGAGGCAAGTAATCAGCCCATGAACCACCAAAATCAATGACACAAGCACGCAACATGTCCTCCAATATCCGAATAGTACGCTCAGACTGCCCATCCGTCTGTGGATGAAATGCTGTGCTCAACTCTACCTGTGAACCCAACTCTCGCTGAAATGTCCTCCAGAACTGAGAAGTGAACTGGGTACCTCTGTCCGATATAATAGAAATAGGAACTCCATGCAATCTCACTATCTCACGGATGAATATCTCTGCCAACCGCTTTGAGGTATAGGTAGTACACACTGGGATGAAGTGAGCTGACTTGGTCAACCTATCCACCACCACCCAAACTGAATCAAACTTCCTCGCTGTCCGAGGAAGTCCACTAACAAAGTCCATAGTAATCCTTTCCCACTTCCACTCAGGAATATGAATATGCTGGAATACACCACCAGGTCTCTGATGCTCATACTTGACCTGCTGATAGTTTAGACACCGAGACACATGGCTCACAATATCTCTCTTTATCTTTCTCCACCAGTAATGCTGCTTCAAATCCTGATACATCTTCGCGGCTCCTGGATGAATAGAATACCGCGAGCTGTGGGCCTCCTCCAATATCAATTCACGAAGGCCGTCAACATTGGGCACGCATATCCGCCCCTGCATCCGCAATACACCATCACTATCAATAGTGACATCTCCGGCATCATCATGCTGAACTCTGTCCTTAAGGACAAGTAAGTGTGGATCATCATACTGGCGCTCTCGAATACGATCATATAAAGAAGAACGAGCCATTACGCAAGCCATCACCCGACTGGGCTCAGAAATATCCAGTCTCACCATCTGATTAGCTAACGCCTGAACATCAACTGCAAGGGGTCTCTCCCCAACTGGAATATACGCCAAACTGCCCATACTAATAGCCTTCCGGCTCAATGCATCATCCACAACATTGGCTTTCCCGGGATGGTACAAGATAGTAATATCATAGTCTTTAAGCATTCAAGCCATCTCCGCTGCCTTAAATTTAGATCTTTCTGCTTAAACAAGAAGCTGAAGGCTGCGGTGGTCCGTATATACATCACAAGATACACCATATAGGTAATGCCTCCAAATCATCAAGGCATGAACAATAGCAGCTAACTCCAAATCATGAACAGGGTAGTTCTTCTCGTGGGGCTTTAGCCGACGAGAAGCATATGCAATAACTCTACCCTCTTGCATCAACACACAACCGAGTCCAACTCTAGAAGCATCACAATACACCGTATATGACCCTGAGGCTGATGGCAACACAAGTACTGGAGCTGTGGTCAAAGCCTCCTTGAGCTTCTGGAAGCTCTCCTCACATTCATCGGACCACACAAATGGAGCATTCTTCTGTGTCAACTTAGTCAACGGTGAAGCAATAGATGAGAAATCCTGAACAAACCGGCGATAATAGCCTGCCAAGCCGAGAAAACTCCGAATCTCTGTAGCTGAGGAAGGTCTGGGCCAATTTTGTACTGCCTCGACCTTCTGTGGATCAACCCGAATACCATCACTGGACACTACATGTCCCAGAAAAGTCACAGTGTCAAGCCAGAACTCACACTTAGTGAATTTTGCATAAAGCTTCTATTCTCTCAACCTCTGCAGTACCACCCTCAGGTGCTGTGCATGCTCCTCCTGGCTGCGTGAATACACCAAAATATCATCAATAAACACAATCACAAAAGAATCAAGGTACGGCCGAAATACGTTATTCATCAAGTGCATGAATGCAACTGGGGGATTAGTTAGCCCGAAAGACATCACCAGGAACTCGTAGTGCCCATATCGCGTCCTGAACGCTGTCTTCATAATATCTGAGTCCCTGATCTTCAACTGATGATAGCCCGATCGAAGATCAATCTTAGAAAATACACTAGCTACCTGGAGCTGATCAAATTGGTCCTCAATACGAGGCAATGGGTACTTATTCTTCACTGTTACCTTGTTCAGCTGCCTGTAATCGATGCACATTCTCATTGTGCCATCTTTCTTCTTCACGAACAACATCGGCGCACCCCAAGGTGACACACTCGGACGAATGAAACCCTTATCTAAGAGTTCCTGAAGCTGTTCTTTCAATTCCTTTTAACTCTGCTGGTGCCATGCGATAGGGAGGAATAGAAATGGGCTGAGTGCCCGGTACCAAGTCAATACCAAAGTCAATATCTCTGTCAGGCGGCATGCCCGGTAGGTCTGCTGGAAATACATCCGGAAACTCCTTGACAATGGGGACCGAATCAAGACTGGGTGTCTCAGCCTCAACATTTCTAATGAAGGCCAAATAAGATAAACAACCCTTGCCAATCATTCGTTGGGCCTTTATATAAGAAATCACCCCGTCGGACACATAATCAGTCAAGCCACGCCACTCGATCCTCGGATTACCTGGAATAGCTAGTATGACTGTCTTGGCATGATAGTCCAGAATCGCATGGTAAGGAGATAGCCAATCCATTCCTAGAATCACATCGAAATCTACCATACCCAGTAGTAATAAATCAACTCGGGTCTCCAGACCCCCAATAGTAATAAGACAGGATCGATATACCTGATCCACAACAACAGTATCCCCCATCGGGGTAGACACATGTACGGGCAAAGCAAGAATACCACAGGTCATACCCAAGTGATGTGCAAAATAAGTAGAAACATAAGAATAGGTGGATCCGGGATCAAATAAGACAAAAGCATCCCTGTGGCAGACTGAGATAATACCTGAAATGACCGCATCTGAAGCACTAGCATCCTTCCTATCCCGAAGAGCATAGAAACGAGCCTGGCCTCCACCAGTACGATCCTCACCCCTAGGGCGACTTCTGGATACCTGGCCACCAGTCCTAGCCGACTGTGCTGGTGCTGAAGAAACATGAGTAGAAGACGAGGGCTGATCCCTCTGCTGAGATCGCTTACAAAGCCACTGAGGACACTCTCTCCTGATATGGCCCAAGTCACCGCACTCAAAACAATAGCCTGAAGATGGAATAAAGGGCTGCTGAGGACACCTCGCTACAGATGAACCCTGTGCTGAGGAAGCAGGAGCAGAGCTCTGAGCTGGAAGAGCACTCAGTGCAGGCTGACTCTACTAACGGCTCTGCTGACCCTGATAACCCTGATGGCCCTGACGACTATGATCTAATGAAACCCCACTGGACTCTGCATGTCCAAAGTGATGAGACCTGAAAGAACGACCCCTGCTATGCTGAGGTTGGCCCCTCGACGGAGCACCACTGTAGCTGCCAGAGCCATGAGGCCTCTTAGCTTCTCTGTCCTCCCGCTCTCTGCGGCGATCTGTCTCAATGTGACGGGCAGCATCGACCACCTCATCAAAGGTAACTACCGAAGCTCTCTCCCTGGTCATCAATATGCGGATGGGATAAATAAGGCCATCGATAAATCTCCGAATCCTCTCTCTCTCCGTAGGAACCATCCACATGGCATGACGAGCCAGCTGTGTGAATCTCATCTCTACTGAGTAACCGTCATGTCTCCCTGCTTCAGCCACTCAAACTGACGTTGCAGCTCCTCTCTCTGAGAAAGAGCACATACTTCTCCAAAAATACCATGGAGAACTGCTGCCAAGTGAGGGGCGCTGCCCCAGCGGGCCTACGCCTCTCGAAATCCTCCCACCACTGAAATGCTGCACCTGTGAACTGAAAAGTGGTGAATGAAACACCGCCGGACTCTAGAATACCCGCGGTGCGAAGCATGCGCTGACATCTGTCAAGAAAACCCTGGGCGTCCTCGCCCTCAGCACCACTGAATGTCGGAGGCTGTAACTTTTCAAATCTCTCCAAACGACGTTGCTCATCGTCGGGCATAACTGGAACCATATAAGCAGGAGCTGGTGCAACAGGCCCAACTGGCTGAACTGGAGCTGCCCCAGGCGCCTGAATACCCTGTATCACCGGCTCGGGTGTGCGAGCCACGGGGGTCTGATTCCCTCCCCCTGCCTGTGAAGAAGACGCTGTAGTAGAGGCTGCAACGACCTAAGCCAAGCCTGTGCATACTGATAACATCTGAGCCAAGGTCTCCTGAAGACATGGTATCATAATGGGCACTGCCGGTGCCTGAACTTGAGTTGCCGGAGTGTCTGCCGCTGGAATCTGGTCTTAAGCCTGGGCCACTGGTGCAGGAATCTGACCCTGAGTCTGGTCAGTTGGTGGGTCAGCAGGTGCTGGTACTGCTGCCCTACTTCTACCACGACCACGGCCTCTGGGTGCCAATGGTGGTCGTCTGCCACGTCCGCTAGCACGTGTTCTCGCCATCTGCGAGAGAATAGAATATGGAAAAAATTAATTTCATGATAACACAAATCGCACGATATGAATCCAAGAAAATGAGGTTTTTCCTAAAGTTTCTGTAGCCCTCTGAGGATAGATACGGACGTCTACGTACCGATCCGTGAAAGCCTACTAAACCGGCTCAAGACTCGCGAGTCCTAGTAATCTAGGCTCTGATACTAACTTGTCACGACACAAATCTGGTCGTGATGGCGCCCAACAATTAAGCTACGCCAGCCAGACCAACAATTACTTATAACATCGAATATCAGTCCCAAATGGACATCCCAAGAAGAATATATTAGTTAAGGAACTCCAATAATAATAGTAATGAACGGAATACTGAGAATTTCGAAAATAACTGACACTCCCAAAGATCTGGAGTCACAAGTCTAGAGCCTCTAACAAAACCCAACAGAAATAGAGAATACTGTTTGGAAATACTCAAGTCTGAATATAAGATAGCAACTGAAAAGAGAAGGAGAAGCTAGGTTCTGCGAATGTCGGCAGCTACCTCATCAACTCGGTATGACACTGCAAACGCTGGAAATGTCTGTCTACTGCTCCTGAGTACCTGAGTCTGCACACAAAAGGTGCAGGGAGTAGGGGTGAGTACCAAGTACTCAGTGAGCAATAAATATATAAAAGCAGCTGAAAGTAGGAAATCCACAAAATAGAACAATATGAAGCTACACTACAGTCTGAATCTCCTACGAACTAGCATCAACAATACAATACAGCTACCACAGAGTAATTAAACAAATAAAGATGCAATGCAATGCACATAATCGCTACGGCGTGTAGCCCGATCCATTTAACGTCGACGGTGCTCACTGGGGGTGTGTACAGACTCCGAAGGGGCTCCTACAGCCCAAGCGCAATACTGCTGCGGCGTGCAGCCCGATCCTCATATCAACCGCTGTGGCGTGCAGCCCGATCCATCCTCAGTCTACATAAATCAGATAAGTCACAAAAATAGTTCATTCTTCTTAATTCCAATTTCCAGTTCATAATTTATGAAAAATACTTAACTTTTATTTAATTTGCAAAAACCGGTGACTTAACATATCAATAATGTGATTTCAATTTCCAGGACTGAGATCGGTGATAAAGCAAATATAGCTATCACATAAATATTGTCCTCTAAGGACGCTACAGGTCGGCACAAGGCCCCAAACAAGGCTTACCGCCCACAAATATATCAAATACGGTGTATTTCCAATACTAATAACATATTATTCATTTCCGGGATGGAACAAGTCTCAATCCCCAGTCACAATCAATCCCGCACTTGCCACGGTGTGCGAGCCACGCCCTACTAGCGTCACAATGTGCTAAGCCGGGGTTTCGAACCCTCAGGCTACCATATACACAAACTACTCACCTCTAGCCGGTCGTAGACTCGTCCGCGATGCCTTTTCCTTTGAATTTAGCCTCCCCATGTGTAGAATCTAGTCAAATCACAATAATTATATCAAATACGGGTCAAAGAATCATAACCCATTTCAATTTATATGAAATTCGCATAAATACACTAAGTTGGTAAAACCCGACCCCGGGCCCACTGCTCGGAAAATTCCGAAATTAGTACTAACACGATCCTCGTCTCGCCACGAGTCCGTGCATATAAAATTTATCGAAATCGGAGTTCAAATGGCCTTTCAAAACTCAAAATCCCGTTTTCAATACCTAGGCCACAATCCTTTACAATTTCTACCCAAATTCATGAAGATTGATGTTAATTCTACCACAATATTATGTTTTTGAGTCGAGAATCTTACCTTCGATGAATACCCGATGATATCTTAGTGTTTTCCTCGTGTTTTCTTCTCTCTAGGGCTCAAAATTGTGTTTTTGGGATATAAACCCGCGAGCCCTCTGTTCTGTGATTTTTATTTCACTGACAGCAATTCAACCCTACTCGATCGCGAATCGCCTCACGCGATCGCGATGTTCAAAAAGCCGGCCTTACGTGATCGCGTCTCTCTTCCTGCGATCGCGTAGCACAATTTCCCTGGACCTCATTTCTCTCCTACGCGATCGCGTAGGTAGTCATGTGATCGCGATGGCTACCCGGTTAACTCTACGCGATCGCGACTGTTGCTCCTGCGATCGCATTGGTCTAGCCCCTATCCCTACATGATCGCGTCCCCCGTCCCACGATCACGGAGAGAAAATCCCTGCTGCATTTATGACAGCAACCAGCCTTCTCCTTTTTCCCAAAAATGGTCCGTTTGGACCCCCGAATTCCTCCCGAGACCACCGGGACCCCCAACAAAAGCTACCAACATACTCCAAAACATGATACGGACTTGTTCCAATCACAAAAACACCATCCTAAACATCAAAATCACCATTTACAGACGAATTCAAGCCTAAGTTTCTTCTAAACTTCCGAAACTAACATTCAAACCAAAACTCGATCAAACGATGTCCGAATGATCTGAAAATTTACAGACATATCCAAAATCACATAAAGCATCTACAAAAATTGTCGGAATTCCATTCCGACCCCCGGATCAAATCTCACCTACCATCCGGTTTTCGCCAAAATTCAACCTTCGCCAATTCAAGCCTAAAACTACACCGGACCTCCGAATTCAATTCCGATTGCTCTCCTAAGTCATAAATGATCCCCGAAACTAGTCGAATCATCGGTATCCGGTTCCGAGCATTCTCACTCAATAGTCAACTCTAGGTTGACTTTCTATATTCAAGCTTCCTTCAAACATGCTATTTTCTTCATTTTCAACTCGAATTACTCCTAACTCACCCGATATATTCTAATACTGATATAAAAGCATATGATATGTAAATGCCAGGTAACAGGGTGGTAGTTCCCGTAACGACGGGCCGAGTCGTTACAAGTGCCAACAATTATCAAGAAGTTCGAGTAAGAAAATTAGGCAACTAGACAGTTAAATCCTATCAAATCATGCTTTTCTCACTAATACGGGTAAGAGTATCGATTAAATCAGCTAAGAGCAGGAATATCACCAATCGAACAATTCAAGTAAAGTATGTGTTACAACAACCAGCGCATGTACACGCCCGTCACCATGCGTACACGGCATTTAAACTACCACATAATATCCTAGGGGTGAATGTTCCCCCACACGAGGTTAGACAAGCCACTTAAATCAACTCCGGTACAAAACCGCTAAGAAACCACTCTCTTGCCGTGAATGTCGGCCTCCACAGGTGTAGTATCTGATAAAAATTAATAGAATCATTTCAAAATAGGCCAATTGGGCATTACCCAATCAAAACAACTCAAAATACACCAATACCCATAAGTTGTCAAAACCCGACTTCCGGTATGCTTATCGAAAAATCACGAAAGTTACATATTCGGAACACTCGTCTCAATACGAGTCTGAGCATATAATATTTACCAAATTCGAACTCCATTTGCCCATTAAAACCCTTGATTTTCTAAAGTTCAAGCCTAGGGCTAAATCCTCCATAAATTACCCCAAATTCCTCCATTTTCATGATATAATTGCATAATATTATCAATACTAATCATAAGATGAGTCCATAGTTGATTACCTGATGTCTTCCCTTGAATCTCCCTAAAAAATTGCCCAAATTGCCTCTTAAGCCAAGACCCCAAATGTGTAAAATGTTTCTGAAATTTTCTAACTTCTGATACAATTAATCTTCTGCGATATTCGCTTCTGCGGTCTATTTTCTGCTTCTGCGGATCCGCTTCCGCGACATTTTGTCGCTTTTGTGAAATCCCAGGCCTGCCTGGCCCAATCCGCTTCTGCGAGCCCAAGGCCGCTTCCGCGAGGCCGCTCCTGCGGACAAACGTCCTCTCCTGCGGAACTTTCTGCTCCTACGAACAGGAGTCCGCTTCTGCGAACTCGCCTAAGTGAATACTTGTCCGTTTCTGTGAAATTCCTCAACTCATCTCCTGACCGCTTTTGCGGTCTACATCCTCGCACCCGCGATGCCACTTATGCGGACAAAGGACCGCCACTGCGCTCCAGTCCGCTTCCGCGCTCCAATTTCCGCTTCAGCGGACTCGCCTTTGCGGTTCCATTTCCGTAGGGGCGAAAACAACCGAGGCAGAACTGCTAAACCTGCAATTTCCATATTTTTCTCCCGTTTAACCATCCGAAATCATCCCGAGGCCCCCGGGACCTCATCCAAACACACCAACACATCCTAATACCTTATTCGAACTTGTTCCAATCCTCAAAATACATCTAACAACATCAAAACCCATAATTCATATCGAATTCAAGCCTAAATTTCTTAAAACTTTCCGAATTCAACATTCAATCAAAAACCCGACCAAACGACGTACGAATGACCTAAAAATTTGCGGACATATCCAAAATCACATAACGAAGCTACAGAAATTGTCGGAATTCCATTCCGACCTCCGGATCAAAATCTCACCTATCGTTCGGATTCGCCAAAATTTCAAACTTCGGCATTTCAAGCCTAATTGAGCTACGGACCTCCAAAATATATTCCGAACGCGCCCCCAACCCCGAAATCACCTATCGGAGCTTATGGAACCATCGGATTTCTGTTCCGAGGTCGTCTTTACACTGTTCCGACTACGGACCATTTTCCAACTTTAAAGCTCCCATATAGGGACTAAGTGTCCCAAAACACTCCAAATTCCAGAACCGACCTTCCTGCTAAACCACAATAGCAGAAATGAACTTAGGGGAACAGTTAAATTGGGGATTGGGCGTAATTTTCTAAAACGACCGGCAGGATCGTTACATTACTACTCAATATACAATAAAGATCTTTATTCCATAATAGGCATCAAATCTCATTGAGGGAGCTCTCTGTTTCTCACAAAAGTGAGGCTTCATATCTTGCAAAACTATTTAAACAGTTAAGAATCAGTAGCTGACAAATGAAATTTCATCTTTATTTTGAAAATTAAACTTGTGATAATATTGGTAGTTCTAAGCAATTAGTGACAAAGAACAAGACTATTTAACTAGGAAAAAAGAAAAAGCTAACTTTGTTACAAGTGTATCTAACCGTGGCAAAAAAATTATTAGTTATGCTAGAATTGGTGCAAGAACAAAAAAAAAAAAAAAAAAAACGAAAAACCAAGCAAATTTGTATAAACTCCAAAGAGTGCAAGTCATGTTACATTGCACATAAGCTAATTGACAGTTGATGTATTCATATATTCTTAACTGATCTATTAAATTAATAAAACTATATGAATATTCATAAATTTTAATTAATCTTCTAAATAATTAACAATGTCATTCCTTTTGCTTTTTGCTCCTTTTGTATTATTGTTTTTATATATTTTTGTTGTATATATATTATGCATGTACTAGATTATGGCACCTGACAAACAATGGATGCAACTTGTTCATGATCGACTTGACGATGCTTACAAACTCGGGGTGGAGAAGTTCTTGGATTATGCTTTTACAAGAATAGGAGAAACACATAAAATACGGTGTCCATGCGTCAAATATGGTAATGCTTAGTCAGGAACACATGAGCTGGTTAAGTCACATTTAATAGTATATGGAATAATCCAAAATTATACTTTATGGTATCACCATGGGGAGAGGTTAGGTGAGCCGCAGTCTGATTCTGAACTTGTAGATCAAGTATGCAAATAGTATTTGCTAAATTATTTGCTTGGCCATGATAGGTTGCAGGTTTATACAAACACGATAATACTAAGAAAATGGTAGATTTGCTCTCATTGTCACGTGGTCCTATGCCATATGTAACAAGTTTCAATGGCTATATTGTTAATGGATATAGGTTTCATGTGCAAGACTATGATGAAGGTTTAAGAACTCATAATTGTGGAGTGATTGTAGTTGATGAGACAGATGAAGAAACTAAAAATATAAATTACTATGGAGAACTAACTGAGATTCTTGAGTTACAATTTGTTGGGGAAAGAAGATTGGTTTTGTTTCAATGTAAGTGGTTTGATATATATGATCAAGAAAAAGGAATTAAAGTAGATGAATATGGATTTGTAAGTGTTAACCGGCAACGCTTTCTGAAAACAAACGAGCCTTTCGTATTAGCTAGCCAAGCATCACAAGTATTTTATGCAGATGATCTTTCTAATAAAGGGTGGCATGTTGTACTAAAGGTTCAACCTCGTGATTGTTTTGACATTATGCAAAAAGAGGATGGTGATTACGAGGAGTTAGATAATTCTACACAAATGAAAAGAAAAAGAACTCATTAAGGTTTGGAACTTTATCATGTATACTTTTAATTTGTTAAATTCTGTATGATGTTCATACTGGACTCATTTGATTAGCAAGTTCAATAGCATGAAAGGGAAATGTCTTTAAAACCCATTGAGTTGTTTATTAACCAAATATATATGCACTTATGATAAAATTGTCTTGCTAACTATCTGTATCTATAAGTTTCTATATATGTGTTTTTTATTTCTGCTAATTTTCTCCAACTATGTTTATTGCCTGCAAGCCTTCTAGCTAATTTTCAAACCATTCACATAAAGATGATTCATCTGAAGAAGCATCTTCCAAGATCAAAGTTAATCGAAATATAAAACTTATTTGCGTATTGTATCTTTCTGGTATTAATTTTAGTTAATACATGTAGGTCGGAATGTGATTTCATGTCTCAAAAATAGTCAATGTGCTAGTTGGCATCTCTTTTCTTATTGAAAACTTGCGGAAATGTTTTTCTTGTTTCGGTAGCTTAATAATTCTTTTTTATTGTTGTA
This sequence comes from Nicotiana noctiflora, assembly GCA_032618575.1. Taxonomy (NCBI): domain Eukaryota; kingdom Viridiplantae; phylum Streptophyta; class Magnoliopsida; order Solanales; family Solanaceae; genus Nicotiana; species Nicotiana noctiflora. The sequence continues at coordinate 241,938 of JASVEL010000487.1, read as the reverse complement.
TTAGGTTTACATGAATCCATCAAAATCTCGGAAATTTGAAATGCAATCAACTTAGAAGACTATTAAGCATTCATACGTTGCACCAGGTGCCTTAGCAAGGGGGCGAGGGCAAAGTTTTAGATCTTTGGGTTCGGTAATTGTGAATGCTGAACAGAGACTCCCGATTGGAAATAGCAAAAATCGTAATGCGGCAGCTTCTTATCTGAATGAGCTAGCTCAGAATATGAATCTTGCACCTCCTAGTTTTGATCAACTAGAAGATGGTGTTTACCTCCCTCAAGAAGTTGAAGTGATGCAAGACATATTTTTCTGTCTCGGTTTATAATATTTTTTTGCTATTATTGGACTAGTCCTTTCTTTTGTGATTAACTTAAATTTGAATGTAGCAGGTCCATGTGAATCTGAAAAGGCAAAAAAAGTGAGAGGAAGCAACAGATGTAAAGATGTTCTAGGACTCAAAGTTGGAGAAAAGTTGAACGTCACTTTCTATCATAATTGAGTTGTTGGGAAACATTCAGTCACATTTGTGAGACACTTAGGTATATTAGTTCGTGATCGTAATATGTGTCCACTGTGCGTACACTCCTGGGCGGATATCGAAGACACTACAAGAAATTGGAGATATGACGATATTTAATAAATGTCGTATTATGCAGTTTAAATGTCACAAATTTATTTACCGACATTTAATTTACATTTGCATCAAATGTCGTTAATTTCAATGTCGGTAATTTTCCGATATTTAGGTAAATGTCGGTAAGTAATTATGACACTTACTTTACGACATTTAGATAAATGTCAATAAGAAATTATGACACTTATTTTATGATATTTAGGTAAATGTCGATAAGAAATTTGCGACACTTACTTTGCAACATATAGGTAAATGTCAATTAGAAATTTATGACATTTAATTTACGATATTTAGGTAAAAATTGGTAAGAATGTTACGACATTTGATTTACAACATATAAGAAATGTCACTTAAAATTTTCGACAATTAGATTAATGTTACTAAAAATTACGACATTTACATATGATCTTGACAAAATATGATATTGAAATATCGACAGTTTAGTAAATGTCACTAAGAAATTCATAACATACATAAAATGTCATTTTCACTTTATGTGAATGTCATTAAAAAAAATTAGTGTCATATTTATAACATAGCAAAATGTTTGATTAAATATTTTGACATTTCAATTAATGTCGCTATCATATTTTTTAGAATGTAAATAATAGTGTTCTGTTTAGTTTCATCATGAACACATTTACATTCACAAATGTCAACGTTTATAACAACATGAAATAAATGTAAAGCAAATATCTTTTAGCACAATAACCAAAGAACAAATTAGCAATGTAAAGCGTACTTAGTACAAGATAGATAATGTCAAATCAAATGATTTGTTCTCACGTAAAATCCAAATCTAACTAAAACATAAAAGATAGTAATTTCAATGTGTAAGTACTTTAAGATCGCTCCTAATTCGAATTAATTTTCCTAAACTTCTAAACCAAATCTTATAAAACCAACTCTCCACAAGTCAAGCTTTTCACTGCTAGTAATTGACATTACTTCCTTCGAGAATGCTGCACAAGAAGTCACAAGAAAAAAAAAATTATACCTTTATAATAAAGTGGATTATTTCCTCCTTTAAAACAATATGAATACCAAAAAAATAATAATATATTTGTGTTCTAAAAGAGAAACAAAATGATAATGAATATAATACTAGCAACTGGAGAGAAAGAAACAGACAACATAAAGCAAAAAATCCAAGAAAATGAATGCAACTGCCCAAGAACCTTGTAGTTTTTTCACACATACCCGCTTCTTTTTCTTTGTGCCAACTTCACTAACTCCAGTCTTCTTGATTATGTTAACCCGAGAAGAAATATTAGATTGGTTACTATGGTAGTTTACACATGGTATAGATACATCAAGTTTCATTCATGATCCCTACAATTCATCAACTTAAATATTCCAACACTCATTGTATAACCCTTAAAGAAAACCAGAAACTAATGAACACCAAGAATGCATAAACCAAGCCATTTTGCTCATAAAAAAGAAACCAAATAACAAGACAAATCCAATTTCCATTAACAACAAGCTGGTCCACTCATATTCAGAATAACAACTGTAGTGGTTGCCAATCCTAGCAAAATGTGAGATATGTACAAGCAACAAAACAGTTGGGTTTCAAAATTAATTCAAACCAAGATCTATTAACAATGAATCGCCAAGCGGCCTTCCAGATTCACAATTTCTTGTAGTCAACAAAGAATCTTACTTACATTGGAAAGAAAGTAATTCATATTCATAAAGAATGGGAATTTATCATAGTTTCCTCGGCTATCTCATTTACTGGTTGTTTATTCTTTCTCGTATGTGTTTCTTTTAATACATCGATACGACTTGGTTTTACACCATTCTGCTTTGTCATCTGTTTAAATAATAAAAAATTTATTGCAAATATATTCAAGAAAATAAGTATTGATATATAAATTGCAAAAAGCTTATAGTAAATAAGGCATACATCATCTATAATTTGAGAATGACTTTTTCTTCCTGATGTGTGTGGCATACTCAACTTCCTTCGACTTTCTTTGTTTCTCTCGCTTTTTTCCTAAAAGATTTACATGTAATTTGATATATTAGAGGTAATTCATGGCCAAACATCAGAACAACAGTATCTATTGTTGCTATTATCTAGAACAACAGTACAGCAAAATCCTAAATTGATACCTCAATTCCCAGGCCAACTGGATGAATTGTTTTCTACTATAAACCTAGAGTATCTTTACATGTTATAGAGTACTATAACTAAGCAGCCAATACATCTCATATTCCAGCATAGTAGTTGCTTTTCTAAAGGGAGAATCCCAAACTTTAACTACTTTGAACTTCTGCCCGAGTTCATAACGGAGAGACAATTCATAATCAACTATGAGAGAGAGAGAAAGAAGTCTTTAGCTTCAACCAGATTGCTACATTGATCAGTGAAACCAACCTGCAAATCCTTCACTCTATATCCTCCCCTAACAAATTTAAGAAGGTCCTACTCCGTTGGAGAGGAAAAACATAAAAATCTTTAAAGGAAAAAATATGATCCGCAAAAGGAATACGCTAATAACATGTGCTAAGGGCAAGAGTTGGAGAGATCATTATTATCAAGAGAAGTTGATTGATGCTCGAAGAATACCTTTGCTTCATTAGAGCTCCAATAATGAACTAATGCATGCCACTGGTCTTCTTCTACCATGTCTGGACGTTTAGCTAATCGCTCGATATCATTGTTGTATGGCTCATAACCAATCATTTTTGCTTTTGCGATCGCGGAGAACAAATTCTGGCCCAAAAATTACCCTTCGCGATCGTGGGAAATACCTCGCGATCGCGGTGAACAACTTCCAGTTCCTCCGGACAGGCTTCAGTAAGATGGTCATAACGTTTTACACACAACTCCAAATGACAAATGGTTTGATGTTCTGGAAACTACACATATAGGGCTATAACTTTCATTTGTTGATAATTTCCTGAATCCTTATAGATTTCGAGATACAAGCTTCCAAATCTATTTATGTGTTTTAGATATCCTTCTCGGACAGCATAGAGTGTAATGTACATAACTTTTGCTACCAACTTCCAAATATGGATTTATTTATCTTTCTGAAAACTAGACACGATGAGCTACAACTTTCATTTTTCAATTACCTCAAAATACCTTTTACATAAAAAGATATGATCTTCCAAATTAGGGCCTGCGCGACAGAAATTTCCTCTTCGCGATCGTGAAGCCATCTACGCGATCGCGATTCATTAGTTCTTTTCTCAAATTTTACTCACCGCGATCGCGACCAATACCCCGCGATCGCGTAGAGCACTGCTGTAGCAAAAAACCAGCAGTGAAAAATGGCCTAGAAATGGTCCGAAACCACCCCGAAACTCACCCGAGGCCCCCGGGACCTCAACCAAAAACACCAACACTTCCTATAACCTTACTCAAACTTGTTCCAATCATCCAAACACGTCCATAAACACAAAAATTATCAATTTACAACGGATTCGAGCCTAAATTTCTTAAAACTTTCCGAATTGCACATTCGATCTAAAACCCGACCAAACGACGTCCGAATGACCTGAAAATTTGCGGACATATCCAAAATCACATAACGAAGCTACAGAAATTGTCGGAATTCCATTCCGACCCCGGATCAAAATCTCACCTATCGTTCGGATTCGCCAAAATTTTAAACTTCGGCATTTCAAGCCTAATTGAGCTACGGACCTCCAAAATATATTTCGAACGCGCTCCCAACCCCGAAATCTCCTAACGGAGCTAATGGAACCATCAGATTTCCGTTCCGAGGTCGTCTTAACACTGTTCAGGCTACGGACCATTTTCCAACTTTAAAGCTCTCATTTAGGGACTAGGTGTCCCAAAATGCTCTAAATTTCAGAACCGACTCTCCCGGCAAACCACAATAGCAGAAATGAACTTAGGGAAACAAGTTAAATTGGGGATTGGGGCGTAATTTTCTAAAACGACCGGCCGGGTCGTTACAAAAATATTACTCCTTCATAAATAAATATAAAATTACTTTTAAATAGTAAAATAATAAAAGTATCATAATAATTTTGGGAGATAAAAAACTAAAAAAAAATAATTATAGCGAGCGAAAGATATAAAGTTCGGCTATTTATATATTCAGGAAAAATGTTCAAATAATATTCACCCTTATGATGTTCTCACTTAGTAAATATGCAATACTATGACTTATTATTTTATTTAAGATCATTCATTTGTTAATCTATTTTGAGGGTCAACACTATTAATTAAAAATTTTAACATATGATTTATCTAGTAATTGTTGAGCGAGCCTCCAACGCAGAGTGATAAGCGTGTTTATGGCGCATAATCATATGTTTGGGGTATAAGCCTCACAGTTTAATCCTTACACTTGAGACGTTGCAAATGCTTAGTTGAGGAGCTAGTCCTAGAAGAACTTTTTAAAATATTTATCAACAGTAGACAAATCGTCTATGTTGTAGGTAATTATTAGTAATTAAATATTAAATGTTAAATGTTAAATATAAAGGATGATATTTTCTTTAGACAAGAATGATTTAAAATTCAAAAAATTAGAGAAATTTTCAGTAGTAGATGTAAATATTCGTAATTACCGACAAATAATATGACATTTAAATTATGGTCATATTTTTTTTTGTCATTTGTATCAAAATGTTTTTACAACATTGATATAAGTGTTGTATTTTTACTACATTCTTTATCAAATGTGGTTGTTTTTATGACATTTTGTACCAAATGTCATTTTTTAACGATATTTTATATCAAATGTTTAGTTTTTACGATATTTTGTAGCAAATGTCGTATTTTTTACGATATTTTTTTAAAAATGTCATTGTTCCGGCGACATTTCATATCAAATGTCGTTGTTTTTATGATATTTTGTATCAAATGTCATTATTTTACGACATTTAGTATCAAATGTCATTGTCTCTACGACAATTTATATCAAATGTCGTAGTTTTTACGACATTTTATCATAAATGTCAAAAAATTCTTTTTTTCCCGACATTTATTTCAATAGTCACTAAATAAACGTCGTCGTATCCTCAATTTCTTGTAGTGAGAATATAAGGTGGACCACATGTGGGAAGCTGTTACCGTAAGAATTTAAAGTATTACTTTGTTGTTTTGCCTTTTTCTTTTCTTCTTTCACAAATGAAAAGAAAATTAATTTTGAACCTTATAATCTTACATAATAATAAACAATGTTGAAAAAAAGTTAGCTCTTTATTTGTTTATCTTGCCCTTTGTTTTTTATTTTAAATAGTGAAAAAGTACTTGGGAGTTTACATCATTGTATCTGCTTTTCTTTTCTAGTTTGTAAGAGTTCGAAAAGAAAATTAAATGGATCGAAACTAATAGTTTTTGTTGCTTTCCAGAAAAAACTACCTACGTCCTATTTCTTCTATATAATAAACTGAGGAAAACATTCAGTTCTCTTTAGCAAAAGTTTCTCAACATAAATGAGTAAAGATATCATCCGTAGATCTGTTCCATTTTGAGTAATAATTATCGTCAAAATAAGATGTTTTCTCCTAATAAAAATACTTTCTAGAGATGGACATCTGGAAATGCAAAGAACACATCTATGAATTATATCCATGAATCTGCTCCCTTCTCCTGTTGGTTTGGGAAAGTTAATGCAAGATTCAATTATATGTGACGTCGAGCATGTTTTCTTATTTACAAATTATGATGTCGATCTCTTTCTCATATTTAATAATCACGTCATCTTAAGAAATAAATTAATTTGTCACTATTAACTCTCAAATGTTTAATTTAATATTGTTGGTTATATTTTTCTTTTTTGTGTAGTTAAAACTCTTTAAGTTTTATATTTGATGATATTCTTAAAATATTATAGGACAAATTTGACAGTGCTAACATAAATGGTCAAAGAGAACATGTCTTGAAACATATGAGAAGGTTATAGAATAATTGGAGGGGATCATTGCACATGATTGTGAAATCTAAGACATTGCGTGACGTTTTAAGGTCTATGCCAGAGGGAGTCGACAAGAGTGATTGGGAATGGTTGGTTAAGGAGCACTTCTTATCTGAAAAGTTTAAGGTTTGGCTTCATAACAATTTATAGCATCTTAGTTTTTTAAGCGGTCGATCGTACCTTCTATGATCTGTTGTTATTATTATAGGAAAGAAGTACAAGAAACTCAATGAATAGATCTAAGTTGATTATGCCTCATCGTACGGGTAGCAAGCTCCTATAAGAGAGATTATTTATGAACTGGTAAGTAAATGTGTTATTGTGTTAAAAACTCCATCTTTCTTTAAACGATTTATTTGACTTGTTTATTCAAACGCGAAGGGAGGCAAAGATGGTAATCCACCAGATATGGCAACTGTTTTCTTTGAGACTCATAAGAAGCATGATAAGCTTGTCGAACCTGAAACCAATGAAAAATATGTATGTTTATTGATAAATTTTATTTTACCCCTTCCATTGACTAAAAACATTGCATTATCTCAAAGCTTATAATTTTTTAGGATGAAATTCAAGAACTGGTACAATCTGAGCCATCTCTTACAAATATTGAGGTTGTAGAAAGGTGCTTTGGACCTCAATGCAAGAGTCATGTAGTTGGATTTGGAGGTGGAATAACCGCTAAAGAGCTGAAAGGCGGTAACTCCTCTAAGGCTGTACAGTTGAATGAGCTGAATGCAACTCGGAAAGAAAACCTATCACGAAAAAAACGTCTGGATAACTTAGAGAGTACAATTGCAAGACTTGCAAGCAAATTTTCTGGTCAGCCTTCATCAACTCCATATTTAAGTGAATTAGATACAAGCATCTGACAAGTTAGTAAACTTTTTACTAACTTCTTACCATTATCACATGTCATATTCATTCGTTTAGTCACCCTTCACTTCCTACTGCCATATCTTTCTTAATGGAATTATAATGCCACTTATGATATGATGAGTATTTCTTAATCAAATGAATAAATAGAATTTTCTCTTAGTTTTCATGTTAACAATTGATGCGCCTCGCTCTTTTTTGTTAAAGGATGAAATATAAAGAAATAATCACTCTGCATGAATTGAGTGTTCACCATCCTACTTCACTATGAAAGCCTTCTATATTTCTTAATCCATTTTTCTTGAATACTTATAGAACTTATGAAATGCTAAGTGTAGCTCAACTTGAGAAATGATTGTAGGATCTCCTTGATCCAATTTGAAACTTGAGAGCTTTTGTATCCTTCCAATATGATATCCCTAGTCAACCCCTTTGAGCCGAAGCCCTTTTTCTTTCAATAACCACGTTACAAGCCTTTATTCGTTTTATAATGACCCTCTCTTGGCACCTGATCTTTCCTTGGCATTCTTGATATACAAGTAGAAAAAACATAAGTTTGGGGGAGAGAAGAGGAATATGAAAGTGATAAAAGGTACAAGAATAAAAACAAATGAAGAAAAGCAAAGGCAAAAGAAAAGAAAGAAGCTAAAATGAAATAAATCAAAAAGAAAATGAATAAGATCGAAAAGTGAAGGGATTCAAATAAAGCAAGGATTAACGACATGGAATGATTGGAAAAGGAGAAAAATGATCATCATGAGCAAGAATGATTGACAGTGTGTCTCTCCATTCCCGTAAGGAAGAATAAAATGAAAAGAAGGTTTGTAGACTTGCTAATTCCTTTTACGAACTAAAATAAACACCCAAACAATGGCATGCGAAATTTCACCAATCAATGTTGTCAAATGATTTTAAGATAAATGAATGTGATAAATTTGTGTACAACAAAAATGTATCAAATCACATAGTCATTGTTTGATTATATGTGACGACCCAAAAGGGGCATTACTTATTTCCTATTTATTATGTACTTTTGAGGCCTTGAAAAAACTCATTTGGGGTTTCCTTGATTTGCGTGCAAAGTCCGAGCTCGTAGTCGGAAAGCTTAAATATGCATTCTGTGAGAAAAATGCTAAATTTTGATATTAAATTGATTAAATTTGACTTTGGTCAATATTATAGGCAAATCAATCCAGACCCGTGATTTGATGGCCCCGTAGGGTCCGTAGAAAAATATGGGACTTGGGCATATGCCCGAAATTGAATTTTGAAGTCCCAAGCCCGAGAAATGAATTTTCAATGAAAATTGTTTTCTGCAAATAATTAAGGAAATTAGAAAATAAATTTGATTAAAAGATTGTGATATAGGGCCCGTATTTTGGTTCTGGCGATCGGTAAAAGTCTTATATATGGTTTAAGGGCTTTCAGTAAAGTTTGGTTGAAATCGGACGTCGTTTGACGTGTTTCGGACTTAAAACTCTAAATTTGTATGTTTATGAAGTTTGAACAAAAACTAGTGATTTTGAGGTTTGATTCATTATTTTGATGTTATTTTGTCACGATTTGATCGCACGATTGAGTTCGTAGGATGTTCTTGAGTTAGTGCATGTGTTTGGTTTGGAGCCCCGAGGGCTCAGAAGTATTTTGGAGGTGTTTCAGAGTGGTTTCATACTTAGGAAAATTGTAGAAAATGGCTTCAGCAGTTGCAGGTCCCTTTCTTCTTCGCGTTCGCGAAGCTTTATATTTTTCCTTCATTGCGTTTGCATCAATCCCCTCGCGATTACGTAATAATATTTGACCCTGAGGGCTTATCCATTTTTTCCTCTTCGCGATCCCATACCTTTGACTACGTTCGCGTAGTTTGCTAGATTCCTTAATTTTGTTTGCGTGATAGCCCACGCATTTGCATAGAACAAAACCTGGACCCCCCATCCTTTCTCTTCGTGTTCGCACTCTCCCTATCGTGAACGTGATGGTTTGTCAAGACCTTTCGTGAATGCGACCTTCTTCACGCAAACGTGAAGGGCAATTTTGCCCAGTTATTAAAAATGTCCAAAACATAACAGCGACGGGAATTTTTCTTAAAACACACAAACTCCTTCTTCTCTAAGGTTCTAGGGCAACTTTTAGAGCATTTGTTCATCAAAGCTTCTTCGGTTAGTAAATATTAACACATTTTCTTCATTTTCCATCAATATTTGTTGAATTCCTAAACCTAAAACATGTAATTTAGGGTAGAAATTGCGGAAAATGGGTAGAGTTAGGGTTTTTAGTTTTTCTTGATCTATACCTCGTTTTGGGGTCAAATTTGAGAATAAATTATATGTTCGGGTTCCTGGTTGAATAGGGGATTTCAATTTAGTCTGAACCTCATATTATGACCAAGCGATCCCAGGGGCGAATTTTGAATTTTTGGGAAGAAAGCTTGGAAATCTATTGTTAGGCATTGGGTTGATTTGTTTAGCAATATTAATATTATGAAGTCGTAATTATATAGATTTGATTGAGTTGGAGCTGAGTTCAAGAGGGAAAGCAGTTGTTGTGTATTGATTTTGTCATGACCCAAATCCACTACGGGTCGTGATGACACCAGACGCCGCTATCAGGCCAGCCAATTTGATTACCAATTTATTTTATCTATTGATACTTTTGAAAATCGAAGGTTTTCCTTCAGTTTCACATAAAATAAGATCGTTTCTCAAATTTAAACTTGAATAATACCAATTAGTGCAAAGATTCACTAAAATCATCCTAGAAACCCGGTGTCACAAGTGCATGAGAAACTACTGATAAAGACATAAAATACAACACAACATCCATCCGGAATACAACAGACAGGAAAGAAATAAAGTTACTAGAAGGGACTTTAAAGAGCCACGGGCCGCCTTGCATACTGCAACTCTCCTCGTCCACGAATCGTCTGTGCTGCTGCGCCCAGTAGGCTGCTAATATATCATGAACATGTGCAACAATAATGCACAGAACTGTAGTATGAGTACGTAATCTACGTGCAATCAGTGAGTGTCCTGCCTAATCCCGAAGGGGTAAAGATGAGATAGCCAACTTTGACACAATCTAGTGGTCCAACGATTATTTGTTCTCAATATACATATGAAGCAGTGGATTTATTTTCTAACATGATTTTTATCCAGATAGAGGAAACAAGTAAATCATAAGGAAATTTTCCAAGATTTCTTTTCATTATTAACAAGATGATCTCGAGCCAGAGGAAGGCATGTAACGACTTAAACAAGTCCAGGCAGCAATATAAGAATGCACAAATCATAACTAGGCGACTGGCCAATCCAACAAAAATAAATATGCACGTGCCGAGGGTCGCCTATAGATGCATCTGTTAATAGATAGATTAGAGAGAAAAAATGAACATATGAGAAAAAAATGATAAATAAATAAAGGAATTTTGGATTGGGTCAGGATTCCAAGTTTGGGGCGGTATTAATCTACCGAGGCGTTCGGCCCGTTCCAAAATAAACATTCACCCACAGATAAACAATCAAAAAGTCAATGTGAAGCAAATAACCAGGAAAAGGTCAACTCTCTTTACTAATTCGATAAGACGAAGCTTACGACTTTTTCGAAAATCCAAGTATTAATTTAAAGTGATTTAAGCAATCTAAGTCATCAATGATTTCACATTTATTCGACATATAACATGCTTTTGGGTCCTAAACTACCCGGACAATGGCATATAGTTGCTACGCATGGACTCACATCACCTCGTGCGTACGTAGCCCCCACAACTAGGAGCATATAATATATTTTAACTCACCTATGGGGTAATTTCCCCCTCACAGAATTAGAAAGGAGACTCACCTTGCTCCGAAGACTCGCAACCGGCATTCTACATCCTTCCGAATGCTTGAACCAACGTACAACGCGCCAAAACTAGCCAATGAACATACTAATCCTTTAATATACACTCAAGTATACCTTACAACTCAATTTATAACCATTCCTAACCCCGAATGAGAAATTGACAAAAATGCCCTCGGGCCCACGTGCCCGGAAATCTGGAGTTTTTTGGAAGGTAAAGATTACCCATAACCTTAGGAATTCGAATATAAAATTTTCTCCTAATTCCATGCTCAAAATCGTGGCTAATATTCAAGATTGTAATTTTCTAGGTTTCCAACAAAAACCACAATATTTACGCTAATTTCCATGCTTAATCTCATACATAATCAATGTATTTAGCTTATAATAGGTGGGAATAACTTAACTTAACATTGTTGATGAAGATCATCCTTTGAACCCTCCAAAAATTGCCAAATGAAATGATGAAAATGAGTGAAATGAACCAAATCCTACCCATTAAAACACCCCACTGCCTTTAGACATTTCCGCTTTTGCGGAAGAATAGCCGCTTATGTGGCTCCGCTTTTGCAGACATAAGGCCACTTCTATGGCTTCCTTGAATAAGGCCTCTTTTTGCTCCTGCGATCATATCACCGCAGTTGCGGTTCAGCTTTTACGAAGCCTTAACCGCATCTACGGTCCTTCCCAGGGCCCTCAATTTCGCTCATGCGGTGCCCCTTCCGCAGATGTAGTTCCACTTCTGTGGAAATTGGACCGCATCTGCGGTCCTCAAGCTTTGGACAAAAATCAGCATCTACAGCTCCCCACTCGCTTCTGCGGTGCCGCTTCTGCAGAAGCAAAAATACCAGCAACCAGATCCTTCAGCCCTTTTCAAAATTCCATTTTTGATCTGATAACCACCCAAAATCCACCCGAGGCCCCCGTGACCCCAACCAATCACACCAACCAGTCCCAAACACACTATGGACTTGCTCGAGGCCTCAAATCATATCAAACAACGCTAAAATCATGAATTACACCTCAATTCAAGCTTTATGAACTTTGAATTTTCCAACTTCTATTTCTGATGTTTAAACATATCAAATCACGTCCGATTACCCCCAAATTTTGCACGCATATCATATTTGACATTACAGACCTACTCCAAATTCCGGAATTCAATTCCGACCTAATATCAATAAGTCAACCCCCGGTCAAACTCTCCAAAAACCTTCAACTTCCTACCTTTAGCCAAATGGCTTCAAAATGGTCTACGGACCTCCGAATTAACTTTCGATTGCGCTCCCAACTCCAGATTCACCATACGAAGCTTCTCCTATTCTCGAAATCCCAAACGGATATCGATAATGCTGAAATGCACTTCAAGCCAAACTTAATGAATTTCTTCAAAAATGCTAACTTCCACAATATGCGCTAAAACACTCCTTAGTTATCTAAAACCCGAACCGGGCTACGCCCAAGTCCGAAATCATCATACTATCCAGATGGAACCTTTAGATCCTGATTCCAAGGTCGTTTGCTACAAATTTCAATCTTAGTTCATTTCTATCAACTTAAGCTTCTGAAATGAGAATTCTCTTCCTAATTCAACTCCGAAATTCCAGAAAATAAATTCCGGCCACGCGTACAAGTCATAATACCTGAAATGAAGTTGTTCATTGCCTCCGACTACTGAACGAAGCACTAGTACTCAAAACGACCAATCGGGTACAGGCATATTGCCGAGTCAACAATACATCAGGCATATTTCTAACATACGATCACCATATCAATCACTACACGCCACACTCAAACATAATAGCATAACTTCGCCGAATTCTTACTTTGCGACATTATATCCACAGGACCACAATAATATTATCTAATAAACTTAGTTATAATTCAACCGATCTGATGCTCCCATTGCACCCCATGATATATACAAGTCTTACTCTAACCTTTACTATACCGCCATGATGGAAGAGACGTACCAACATTCATAATCAATTGCCGAGTCAACAATACATCAGGTCTACACTGCTGACAAGGCCTTCACCTCATTCTGAACTCAATAATGGTCTTATCTCTATAACATCCCTCATATAACAGGATTGCACAGAATTTTAAATCAAGGGATCTCATCTCATCCGATACAACTGCTTAGGCAATAAGCTACCCCAGAAATTGTTAAAATCACATACGACGCTACCATGCGCCAATAGGCCACCAATCCGAACACAACAAAAATAGGAAATCGAATTTTGGAAGGAATTATCTAAACCCCGCACTAATACGGACTTTCCTTAGAAGATAGGAAGTGAAACACATAAGGGAATATCATATAAAAAACTAGACTCGACATCACACTGTTGCGGCGCGTAACCCGATCCAAATAATATATCCATGGTGGCGTGCCACGCGATCCACACATAGATCTCACATAAGGAGATTGCACTTCGAGCTAAATCTGCTCATTACAATAAAAATATCAAATTCTAATCGTAAGCATGCTAAGTGCATAATACCATCATAAGGAAACACATAGTGCTATAGGCTATTAAACTCAAGCACAACTAAGGTACGATATACAATCTGAATCTCAAGAGCCATTACTCTAACATAACATTTTCGCTACACGGAATCTTATCACATAAAAAAAATTTACCAAGCTGTCTCACAACTCATACGGTGTAATACACCATTACCTGGGATAGCTAATGACAAAAATAACACCTTGACTGTTCCTCCATAAGGAACGCCATATGAAACGAACACGACTGGCCTGATAAAAAGCCATGTTCACATATATAGATCAATCCATTTATCTGACACTGATTTCTGATTGCACCAATCTTGGCTAATAACCTTTCAAAGGTCCATATTAACCCACTCCTCCTTATAAAAAATAATAACAACCATCATAACTGGAGCAACCTCCTCGGTTCATAACCCAATAACAAAGCGCCTACCAGGAATAATTTCTCAAATTAATGATATTACAATCATCCCCTTACTGGGTTAAAATCTTTAGCCAATCAAGTGACTACATGCCAAACTTACACAATCTTCCCATGGGACACGCTCCTACAATCTTCTGAAATAAATATCATGTCTGCTCATTCCAGCCATCGGCCGCACCCACCCTGAAAACCGATCAAGAATCCTTAACTAGGATACAAAGCCCTTTTTCACAAAACATCAATATCAGGTGACTATGAATCCAATACCAATTTACTCTAATCATTCAACCCGTTCGTTGCTCATTCGAGCCTGTAAAATCCTCGTCAACATCGAACTGCAACCTTGATCCTCACTTGAATTTCATGCTACTCACTGCACCCAACGTGCCAATATATGATAGTGACGACCCAAAAGGTCATCACTTGTTTTATTAATCATTTTGAGCTTCTGAGGTCCTAAAAAACTCATTTATAGTTGCCTTAATTTGCGTGCACAGTCCGAACGCGAAGCTGGAAAATATATATGTTGAAACATATGAAATATGTGGAAAATTTGAAGAATTTTGATATTAATATTGATATGGTTGACTTTGGTCAACATTTTTTGTAAACGGACCCGGACCCGTGATTTGACGGTCCTAGAAAATCCATAGAAAAATATGGAACTTGGGCTTGTGCCCGGAATTGAAATCCGAGGTCTAGAACCCCGGTAAAAGAATTTTTCTGTTAAATTGTTTTCTGAAAATGTTTAAGGAAAATGAAACTGAAATTTGATTAAAAAGTAATGGTATCGGGCTCGTATTTTGGTTCCGACGCCCGGTACAGGTCATATATGTTGGTTAAGCGCTTCCTATAAAGTTTGGTTGTAAACGGATGTCGTTTGACGTGTTTCGACTTTAAATTGGAAATTTTGGGAGTTATGAAATCTTGAGTTTTAAAGCTCAAATCATTGATTTTGATGTTATTTTGGCGATTTGATCGCGCGAGCAAGTTCGTATGATGTTTTTAAGTCAATGTACATATTTGGTTTGGAGCCCCGAGGGCTCGGGTGAATTTTGGATAGGCCACGAGATCAATTTTTCATGTTAGAAATTTGCTGTCAGCACCTGATCTGCGGAGTTGAGAACTGCGAACAAATGTTAGCAAATGCGAATTCGCAAATGCGAACAAAAGTTAGCAAATGCGAATTCGCAAATGCGAACAAAAGTTCGCAAATGCGAACTTCCCAGTTTTGTGCCTTGGTTCGCAAATGCGAACAAAAGTTCGCAAATGTGAACTTCCCAGTTTTGTGCCTTGGTTCGCAAATGCGAACAAAAGTTCGCAAATGTGAACTTCCCAATTTTGCCTTGGCTTCGCAAATGCGAATAAAAGTTCGCAAATGCGAACTTCCCATCCTTGGCTTATTTTTCAAATTCTAGAATTTGGTCGGGGTTCGCAATTACGAACCCCTGCTCGCAAATGCGAACACAGAGACATGTAAATCACGATTTCCACCTTCATTTTTCATATTTCACAACCCAAAACATCCATTGGCGATTTTTCATGAACTCCCTTTTCTCCAAATCATTGGTAAGTCAACGTTTACTCAATTTCATCGAACTTTAACATCATCTATCATGTTTTCATCTTCAATTTAAGGTTTTTCATGGGTAAAAATGGCGGATTTGGGTAGAACTTAGGTTTTCATAAAAATTGGGATTTTGACCTAAATTTGAGGTCCAATTTAAGAACAAATTATATATTTGAACTCATGGATGATTGGGTGTATTTATTTTGGTTCAAATCTCGAGTTTCGATCATGTGGGCCCGGGGTTGATTTTCACTATTCCGGGCAGAATATTGTAAAAATTATGTTTGGCCCTATGGACTAGTTTGTTGAGTAGTATTGATGATATTAAATCAATTGTGTATAGATACGATTGAATTGGAGCCAAATTCGAAAGGAAAAGGCATTGCTATGGATTGAGTTGTTCGTAAACTTTTGAGGTAAGTGTTTGTTCTATCCTAGCTTGAGGGAATAGAAATTGAGTTATGTATGAATTGTTGATTAAGAGTTATTGGTGTTATACCGGTAACGGAGATAAATTGTAGGTTCAATGTCATTTATTGGTTGTATACCGGTAAAATACAGATAAATGGTTGAGTAAGAGTTATTGGTGTTACACCGGTAACGGGGATATATCGTTGATTTATTGGCATTATTAGTTTTACACCGGTAATAAAAACACTGTTGCTCAGAGATAATTGGCTTATTGCTGGTAATATATATTAAATAATTGGGATCGTGTGGCACGCCGAACACTTATATATTAAAGAATTGGGATCGTGTGGCACGCCGGCCACTTATATGATAAGAAATGGGATCGTGTGGCACGCCGATCACAAAGTGATTTGAATCTTGGCATTGACCATAGTTGCCGGTAGCCTATTGTTACATTTGGGAGCGGGTGGTATTCCTACCACAAGATATAACTTATTGTTACATTTGGGAGCAGGTGGTACGCCTACCACAAGATATAACTTATTGTTACATTTGGGAGCGGGTGGTACACCTACCACAAGATATGAAATGAAAAATGAATTGAGGCATGAAAGTAAGATTTGTTCTGTTGACCATATTACTCTGGATATTGTGAGTTATTGACTGTTATTTTAGATCAAATTCTTTCCTTATAAACATTCGATAACGTTTTCTGCTGTTGTATATGTATATATATATTTCAACTGTACAAGTTTATGTGGGTGACTGACCTTAGTCTCGTCACTAATTTGCTGGGATAGGCCAGGCACTTACCAGCACATGGGGTCGGTTGTGCTGATACTACACTCTGCGCTCTTTTTGCACAGATACAGGTTGCGGACAGCAGCAATGGCAGTAGCACGATTATGGATATTCCGACTACTGAGACTTCGAGGTAGCCTTGCAGGCGTCCGCATGACCCGTTGTCTCCTCTATCTATGTATTTCATTCTGTTATATCATGTATTCGAGATAAATAGCTTAATTTCTTTCAGATAATTATGTGTATTATTCTTAGAAGTTTGTGAGTATAGTGACACCAGTCTTGGGTAGTGTATCATGTTTGGGTTTTCTATATCATATTTGATAAAATTGACTAAGTCTTCCGCTAAGTTAATTATTCCGCTGTAATTATATGATTTTATTTAAAGTCTTAAGAAGAGATTTGTAACTAATGAAAATTGTAAGTAATAGTTGGCTTGCCTAGCTTCCACTAGTAGGCGCCATCATGACTCCCGATGGTGGAAAATCCGGGTCGTGACAAGTAGGTATCAGAGAACTAGGTTGCACAGGTCTCACAACTCACAAACAACCTTAGTAGAGTCTGAGGGATCGATTCAGAGACGTCTGTATTTATCCCCCAGAGGCTACCGAGTTAGGAATATATTCACTTCATTCTTTCCTATCGTGCGAGTTTGTTCTTCAAATGCTATGTTGAATTTCTACTCTTGTCTTCCCACGAACGGCGAAGGCATGTACTGCTTCTTCAGCCGACAATGGCACAGGCTGGTGATAGATCAACGATGCCTTCAGAAGTTTTACGGAGTTTCGGATAAGTTTCACCAAACTCTTCGCTATCTCCTTCAGTGGTGTATCTTTTGAGAACCCAAGGTAATTTATTGATTGTTGCTATGAGATATTGCAGAATGCGGGAATAGTTGAAGGCGAGAGGGTTGATTCTACTGTGTTTCAGGTAGCGAGTGAAGTAGTGGAAACATAATGTATTTACTAACCGGCTGTGCTTTTAATGGACCTTGACGTCTGGTTGATTTATTTGAAGTTGTGAAGGATAATTATTGTGGACTATCATATGTTGTGACTTTGACTTATAGCCAAAAGGGGAAAATCCACTATTAGTGAATGGATCGGATAGTCATGTGTTATGTCAGTTTTGGCTTGGAATGTATATATATGGTATGGAAAGGTCCCCCAAATAAATTATGCATATTTGAGGCTTATTACTCTGCAGGGGGTAAGAATCAACCCAAAGAATAATAAAGAGCATATGAGCAAATAGGGTAGTTCAACAACGTCAAGCTAGCATAGCAAAAAAAGGTAATTGGTCGTCAATGTTTGTGACAAGCCTATGAAGAGGGCAGACCGGCCAATGCGACATTACATACTCAACCCTATTTGTAGAAATGTTTTAGAGGAGTTTACCTCCCTGAATCTTTGAAAGGTGCGGTATGTATGATTTGAACGATTATGCCAGGTCATTATGACAGTGTACGAATATGTTCAATAAGTTAGTTGAGCCTCAAAGGAATTTTTGTGAATGTGGTAGATTGGAGAAATATAATTTATGAAGACACTCAAGCTACGTGCCCCATTGCAGTCAATACTCAGCTCACATGACCAGCTAGAGTTAGAGGTCAGGATGTTAGAGGCGGAGGTGAGACTCCTAGAGGTGGAGATCTAGTTATTGACATAATTTCTATGGTGTGACTAAGGTCACTACACCAGATGATGTTATCACGTGTATAATTCTGATTGTTATAAAAGGAACATTTTTCCTCTATTTGATTAGATCTTTGAAGTATTGAGGCAAGTTCTCTTAATATGCTCCGCTCACGAGTGAGCTTCGTAATCATCAAATCTACTTATGTGAATACTCACGATGTGCTATTAAATGGAGATAATTATCTCTATTGTTATGTATTGGTCACTAGGAATATTGATGAGGTCAAAAGTGACTTTATATTAATTATTACAATGGGAATTGATGTAATTCCTGAAATAACTATTTTCAATGGTTAAATTGTATACCCTGTCGGTATTAGGATTCTTTTATGCCGTGATACTCCTTGACGGACAATAGTTGAAAAGAAGAAAGAAAGGAAATGAAAAACATCAGTGGCACAATGTGCAAATACTTGATTTAGAGTGGAGGATGAGATCCTCAAAATTTTTGTATAGCATGAAAATATTTGTTTTAAAAACCGAGCTGCAAGCTGCGGTGAATATTATATGAGGACAAGGTCCTGGTGGTGAAATGTTTTTGTTTAAAATTTTCCCTTTCTGAAAATAAAAATCTAGTATAATATCCTATATTTGAGCATGCCTGTTAGGATTATTTGACAATCCTTGCATAGTTCTATTCATATTTAGCCATTTCTATTTTGTGACCGTTGAGTTCTAGACTTTGAGACGAGCACCAGGTAAGAATAAATATGTCTTATTAATTCGGGAAAGTAATCATGAGGTTTCCATACCTCATTGTGAGTAAAGTGAGAGTTTTGGAATAAGATATTTGATAACAAGGTAAATTGACAATGTTGTAATTTAAGAACAACTCTTATGGCCAGACTTCAGAGTCATGGATATGTGCATACGTATGAAGTGTTCGTGCCTTATTTAGACTTGTTCGTTGTAGTCTTCATTGTTTCCATGTTGACCTACTTCTACAGTCAGGAGGAGCATGCGCAACATCTTAGAGTGGCCTTGCAGACTCTGAGAGACAGCCAACTATATGCAAATTTTCAAAGTGTGAATTTTGGCTAAGTTCAGTTGCATTCCTGGGTCGTATTATGACGACAGTAGGTATTCAGGTAGATTCGAAGAAGATTGAGGCAGTCAAGAACTGGCCTAGACCGATCATAAGGGTCTTCGGTATTTGTTTAAACAGAAAGAGTTGAATTTGAGGCAAAGGTGGCTAGAATTGCTGAAAGATTATGATGTCACCATTTTATATCATCCGGGAAAAGCAAACTTGGTGGCCGACGCTTTGAGTAGGAAGTCAGCCAGTATGGGCAGTCTTGCTTATATTCCAATCAATCAGAGGCCACTTGCTTTGGATGTTTAGTCCTTGGCCAACCGATTTGTGAGGTTGGATATTTCTGAGTCTTGTCGAGTACTAGCACGCACGATCGCTCGCTCTTCATTATTGGAGCGTATCCGCGATCAACAATATAATGATTCTTATTTATGTGACCTTAGATACACGGTTCAGCGAGGAGGTGCTAAACTGGTCACCTTAAATGCTGATGGGATCCTGAGGATGCAAGGGCGCATTTGTGCGCCAAATGTTGATAGGCTTAGAGAATTGATTCTAGAAGAAGCTCATAGTTCGCGGTATTCTATTCATCCAGGCACAGCGAAAATGTATCAAGATTTGCGGCAACATTATTGGTGGCGTAGAATGAAAAAGGATATTGTGGCATATATGGCACGGTGTCTTAATTGTCAGCAGGTTAAGTATGAACATCAGTGACTTGGCGGTTTATTTCAGAGAATTGAACTTCCTGAATGGAAGTGGGAGCGAATCACGATAGACTTTGTTTCTGGACTTTCGATGACTCGGAAGAAGTTTGATGTTGTTTGGGTGATTGTTGATAGGTTGACCAAGTCGGCTCATTTTGTTCCTATTGCCACTACCTATTCATCCGAGAGGATAGCTGAGATTTATATTAGGGAGATCGTTCACCTTTATGGCGTGCCTATCTCTATTATTTCAGATCGAGGTGCACAGTTTACCTCACATTTCTGGAAGGCGGTTCAATGAGAGTTGGGCACGCAAGTTCAGCTAAGTACAACCTTTCAATCCCAGATAGATGGTCAGTCCGAGAGGACTATTCAGATACTGGAAGATATGCTTCGGGCATGTGATATTGATTTTGGAGGTTCATGGGATCAATTCTTGCCTTTGACAAAGTTTGCTTATAATAATAGTTATCAATCAAGCATCCAGATGGCTCCTTATGAAGCATTGTATGGTAGGCGGTGTCGTTCTCCGGTTGGATGGTTTGAACCGGAGAAGCTCGGTTATTGGGTACGGATTTAGTTCAGGAGGCCTTAGATAAGGTCAAGATTATTCAAGATAGGCTTTGCACAACTTAGTCTAGACAAAAGAGCGATAAAGATCGCAAGGTTCGAGATATAGCTTTCATGATTGGGGAGCGAGTATTGCTCCGAGTGTCGCCTATGAAGGGCGTGATGAGATTTGGAAAGAAGGGCAAACTTAGCCCTAGGCTTATTGGCCCATTCGAGATTCTTGATCGTGTGGGAGAGGTGGCGTATAAACTTGCCTTACCACCTAGCTTGTCAGCTGTGCATCCAGTGTTTCATGTGTCCATGCTTCGAAAATATCACAGCGATCCATCGCACGTGTTAGATTTCAGCACTGTCCAATTGGACAAAAATCTGTCCTATGAGGAGGAGCCGGTAGCTCTAGATCGGCAGGTTCGACAGTTGAGGTCGAAGAGCTTTCCTTCTATGCGAGTTCAGTGGAGGGGTCAGCCTCCTGAGGCATCGACCTGGGAGTCCGAGTTTGACATGCGGAGCCGATATTCTCATCTATTCCATGACTCAAGTACTTCTTTCTTTTGTCCGTTCGAGGACGAACACTTGTTTTAGAGGTGGAGAATGTGACGACCCAAAGGGTCATCACTTGTTTTATTAATCATTTTGAGCTTCTGAGGTCCTGAAAACCTCATTTATAGTTGCCTCCATTTGCGTGCACAGTCCGGACGCGAAGCTGGAAAATTTTTATGTTGAAACATATGAAATATGTGGAAAATTTGAAGAATTTTGATATTAATATTGATATGGTTGACTTTGGTCAACATTTTTGGTAAACGGACCCGGACCCATGATTTGACGGTCCTAGAAAATCCGTAGAAAAATATGGAACTTGGGCGTGTGCCCGGAATTGAAATCCGAGGTCTAGAACCCCAGTAAAAGAATTTTTCTATTAAATTATTTTTTGAAAATGTTTAAGGAAAATGAAACTGAAATTTGATTAAAAAGTAATGGTATCGGGCTCGTATTTTGGTTCTGACGCGGTACAAGTCATATATGTTGGTTAAGCGCTTCCTGTAAAGTTTGGTTGAAAACGGACATTGTTTGACGTGTTTCGGCTTTAAATTGGAAATTTTGGGAGTTATGAAATCTTGAGTTTTAAAGCTCAAATCATTGATTTTGATGTTATTTTGGTGATTTGATCGCGCGAGCAAGTTCGTATGATTTTTTAAGTCAATGTACATATTTGGTTTGGAGCCCCGAGGGCTTGGGTGAATTTTGGATAGGCCACGAGATCAATTTTTCATGTTAGAAAGTTGCTGTCAGCACCTGGTCTGCAGAGTTGGGAAATGCGAACAAATGTTAGCAAATGCGAATTCGCAAATGCGACCAAAAGTTCGCAATTGCGAACTTCCCAGTTTTGTGCATTGGTTCGCAAATGCGAACTTCCCAGTTTTGCCTTGGCTTCGCAAATGCGAATAAAAGTTTGCAAATGCGAACTTCCCATGCTTGGCTTATTTTTCAAATTCTAGAATTTGGTCGGGGTTCACAATTGCGAACCCCTGCTCGCAAATGCGAACACAGAGACCTGTAAATCACGATTTCCAGCTTCACTTTTTCATATTTCACAACCCAAAACATCCATTGGTTATTTTTCACGAACTCCCTCTTCTCCAAATCATTGGTAAGTCAACTTTTACTCAATTTCTTCGAACTTTAACATCATCTATCATGTTTTCATCTTCAATTTATGGTTTTTCATGGGTAAAAATGGGGGATTTGGGTAGAACTTAGGTTTTCATAAAAATTGGGATTTTGACCTCAATTTGAGGTCCGATTTGAGAACAAATTATATATTTGAACTCATGGATGATTGGGTGAATTTATTTTAGTTCGAAACTCGAGTTTCGATCATGTGGGCCCGGGGTCGATTTTCACTATTCCGGGCAGAATATTGTAAAAATTATATTTGGCCATATGGACTAGTTTGTTGAGTAGTATTGATGATATTAAATCAATTGTGTATAGATACGATTGAATTGGAGCCAAATTCGAAAGGAAAAGGCATTGCTATGGATTGAGTTGTTCGTAAACTTTCGAGGTAAGTGTTTGTTCTATCCTAGCTTGAGGGAATAGAAATTGAGTTATGTATGAATTGTTGATTAACAGTTATTGGTGTTATACCAGTAACAGAGATAAATTGTAGGTTCAATGTTATTTATTGGTTGTATACCGGTAAAATACATATAAATAGTTGAGTAAGAGTTATTGGTGTTACACCGGTAACGGGGATATATCGTTGATTTATTGGCATTATTAGTTTTACACCGGTAATAAAAACACTATTGATCAAAGATTATTGGCTTATTGCCGGTAATATATATTAAAGAATTGGTATCGTGTGGCACGCCGACCACTTATTTATTAAATAATTGGGATCGTATGGCACGCCGACCACTTATATGATAAGAAATGGGATCGTGTGGCACGCCGACCACAAAGTGATTTGAATCTTGGCATTGGCCATAGTTGCCGGTAGCCTATTGTTACATTTGGGAGCGGGTGGTACGCCTACCACAAGATATAACTTATTGTTACATTTGGGAGCGGGTGGTACGCCTACCACAAGATATGAAATGAAAAATGAATTGAGGCATGAAAGTAAGATTTGTTCCGTTGACTAGATTACTCTGGATATTATGAGTTATTAACTGTTAGATCGTCATTTATACTGTTGCAGCGTGCAGCCCGATCCAATATATGTATGTATATGTATATATATATATATATATATATATATATATATATATATATATATATATATATATATATATATATATATATATTTCAATTGTACAGGTTTATGTGGGTGACTGGCCTTAGTCTCGTCACTACTTCACCGGGATAGGCTAGGCACTTACCAATACATGGGGTCGATTGTGCTGATACTACACTTTGCGCTCTTTTTGCGCAGATACAGGTTACAGACAGCAGCAGTGGCAGTAGCACGATTGTGGATATTCCGACTACTGAGACTTTGAGGTAGCCTTGCAGGCGTCCGTAGGACCCATTGTCTCCTCTATCTATGTATATCATTCTGTTATCTCATGTATTCGAGATATACAGCTTAATTTCTTTCAGACGATTATGTGTATTATTCTTAGAAGTTCGAGAGTATAGTGACACCAGTCTTGGGTAGTGTATCATGTTTGGGTTTTCTGTATCATATTTGATAAAATTGACTAAGTCTTCCGCTAAGTTAATTATTCCGCTGTAATTATATGATTTTATTTAAAGTCTTAAGAAGATATTTGTAACTAATGAAAAATGTAAGTAATAGTTGGCTTGCCTAGCTTCCACTAGTAGGCGCCATCATGACTCCCGATGGTGGAAAAATCCGGGTCGTGACAATGATAGAACACGTTTTTTTTCCATTGTAATTCTGAAATCATTAATATCTTAATACGTCGTCATATAATAGCTTGCACTTTACTCACTTCAAGAGAATCATAGCAACACACATGTAAATTTTCCATACTATAGAATATGCAACTCTTCAAGTAGTGGTCCAAGCCACCATAACCCTTTTCGTAATCTGCTTCTGCACAACGAGCCTTAGAAAAAGAAGGCTTCGGAGCAACATTAATTATTACGGCTGACAAGCCTGATACACACCGCCACAAATTACACACACAGCCTGATCACACTGAATGAACTAATCATAGATCCCAACATGGCAAATTCAACTATGTCGAATCAGCCCCTTTCCCTCAAATTTACCCTTGGGTGCTTAGGAAATAGTACCAATTCTCTTCAACATATGACACGCTATATATACACTCATCTTGAGTGACCTTGAACCACGAGACCATGTTGTCTCCACACCTACAAACCATTTGGTACTTCCCAATTGCTACATTACAAGCCAACCACCATGAAACATTTCGTGCCACTTCTCATAAGCTGCTTTCCAAGCTTGATCCTCAATTATGCTAATAAACTCGATAACATTAGGCACCACACTTTACCTCTTGAATTCACTAGGACCATTACTGAGAGCCACCTGCTCTGACTTGGTCCCGAACATAATTGGTTACATAGATCTCACAACACATGTTTACCCTCTCAACGAGGCACCAAGCAAAATTACTCCCTGTAAAACCTGCTTCCATTCATGTCACGACCCGGATTTTCCCCCAATATCGGGATCGTGATGGCGCCTACTCGTGGTAGCTAGGCAAGCCATTGTATTCATACTATCCTGTTTTTAACACAATTTCATAATTTATTTATCAACAAACCACAACTTTAATTAAATAAATGCGGAATACTTTATCGAAATAGAAATAACTAATTACAAGATGAAAATCATACCGAAATCCTCTACCCAAGACGTGGAGTCACCAACTCACGAACTACTATTGAATACTACACATAGAAGTTTGGAAGAAATATAACATAATTCTGTTTGTCTCCGAACAAAGAGACTACAACTAGTAACATAAGTAAAGAGAGAGACGTCGGGCTTGCGGACGTCTGCAAGCTACCTCGGTCTCAAATGTGATCAAACTTCCACGCAATCGATTTACTGCTGCTGCTCCTGATCATAACCTGGACCTGTGCAAAAACGCACAGAAGTGTAGTATCAGCACAACCGACCCCATGTGCTGGTAAGTGCCTGGCCTATCCCGGCGAAGTAGTGACAAGCCTAGGACCAGACACCCACATAAACCCGTGCAATTCAATATATATGTATACCACAGAATAACAAGAAATAACCAGGTAATAACACAATAAGGAATATCTCAAAGAATTCAACAATTAACAACAGTTAATAAGTTCACAAGGAAAACAAAGTATAATGGAAACGCATGTAATATCAAGTCAAGGAATAGCAAACAGTTGCACGGCATCACCCTTCGTGCTTTTACTCTCATCCTAACCAAATAAGCAAATAAAGTACACGGCATCACCCTTCGTGCTTTTACTCTTATCCTCACATCCATAGTACGGCATGATCCTTCGTACATTGTTCAATAACAGGACACGGCATGATCCTTCGTGCATAATCAATAAAACATGGCACGACATTAACCTTCGTGCATAAATAATAAAACATGGCACGACATTAACCTTCGTGCATAAATAATAAATCAAGGCACGGCATCACCTTTCGTGCATTATCACTCTTCCTCACCCAAATAACAATCACAGTTAAGGGCAAAGAAAGAAACAGTAATTCATAAACCGTCCCAACAAGGGCAATCAATAATTATCTTCACAACAAGTCCCGACAAGGGAGAACAATAACAATTCTACAACTTGGCAAAGGTTCAACAATTCATCTACAAATATGTTTCACAATAAGCATTATCAACGACTCACGGTCATACTAGACGCCAGTGTATGGATGCTCATCACCACAGCCCATACACCGCACTCGATCACATAACACATAGCACATAATCCTATTCCCTCAAGCTAGGATAGAACAAACACTTACCTCGAATGTTTATGAACAATTCAATCCGTGGAAATGTCTTTTTCTTTCAAATTTGGCTCCAATCCAATCGTATCTATACACAATTGATTTAATATCATCAATACTACTCAACAAACTAATTCCTAAGACCAATTACAACTTTTACAACATTCTGCCCCGGAATAGTGAATTTCGACCCCGGGCCCACATGGTCGGAACTCGGGGTTCGGACCAAAATCCGGTTACCCATCCCCCCACGAGTTCATGTATATGATTTGTTTAAAAATCGGACCTCAATTCGAGGTCCAATTACCCAATTTATGAAAAACCCTATATTCTAACAAAAACAAGAAATTCTACCATGAAAACCTTTGATTTCTATTGAAAAACATGTTTAATGATGTTAGGAATTGAAAGAATTAAGTAAAAAGTGACTTACAATTGTTTTGAAGAATAAGGAATCCGTGAAGAATCGCAAATGGGTGTTTTTGGTTTGTAAAAAGTGAAGAAATGAACTGAAAATCGTGTTTTACAGTTCTCTGTGTTCGCATTTGCGAACATGGGTTCGCAATTGCGAACCCCGACCAATTTCTGGAGTTTGAAAAATAAGCTAAGGTTGGGAAGTTTGCATTTGCGAACACTGGCAGGAAAGGGAAATGTTCGCATTTGCGAACAATGGTTCGCATTTGCGAACACAGGCAGTATATGGAATGTTCGCATTTGCGAACTATTGTTCGCATTTGCGAACAAGGCTGGATATGGGAATGTTCGCATTTGCGAACTATGGTTCGCATTTGCGAACATAGGCAGGCCCTGGGGATGTTCGCATTTGCGAACAATTGTTTGCATTTGCGAACAAGGCTGGGCATGAGGGGCTTCGCATTTGCGATCAGGGTTCGCATTTGCGAGCCCTGCCTTGATCTGCCCCCTTCACAATTGCGAGAAATGCTTCGCAATTGCGAAGCCAACAGCTGGGTGAAAAACCAGCAGTGCAAAAATTCAGAAATTGATCCAACGGCCTATCAAATCTTTACCCGAGCCCCCGGGCTCCAAACCAAACATGTACACAACATCAAAAACACATTATGAACTTGTTCGTGCGATCACATCGCCAATAACACATCGTTTTCATCAAATCAAGCCTCAAGTTCATGATTTTCATACTTTTGGTTTTCAAAACTTTCAAACTTGGAACTCAAGGTCCAAAACATATCAAACGACATCCGAATGTCACCAAACTTTACAGAAATCACATATATAATATTTAAGACTTGTACAGGGCGTCGGAACCAAAATACGAGCCCGATACCAAGGTCAATTAATTCATTTTCCTTTAACAATTACATCAAAAACAATTTCATAGAAAAATTCATAACTTGGGCTCTAGGCCTCAGAATTCGACTCCGGACGCATGTCCAAGTCCCATATTTTCCTACGGACTTTTCGGGACCATCCAATCTCGGGTCCGGGTCCGTTTACCAAAAATGTTGACCGAAGTCAACCATATCAATATTAATATCATTTTTATCCAAATTTCTCATAGAATTCATATTTTCTATTACAAAATCTTTCCGGCTACATGCTCGGATCGTGCACGTAAATCGAGGCAACATGGAATGAGGTTTTCAAGGCCTCAAAAGCTCGAAATGATTAATAAAATAAGTGATGACCCTTTGGGTCGTCACAATATCCACCTCTAAAACAACCGTTCGTCCTCGAACGGACAAAAGAAAGAAGTACCCGAGTCAGGAAACAAGTGTGGGTAGCGGCTCCGCATATCAGACTCGGACTCCCAGGTCGATGCCTCAGGAGGCTGACCTTTCCACTGAACACGCACAGAAGGAAAACACATGTGTGGGATCGCCGGTCTAGAATGGCCACCGGCTCCTCCTCGTAAGATAGTTCATTGTCCAATTGGACAGTGCTGAAGTCTAACACATGTGTGGGATCGCCGTGGTATCTCCGAAGCATAGATACATGAAAAAATGGATGCACGGCTGATAAGCTAGGCGGCAAAGCTAATCTGTAAGCCATCCTTCCCACTCTGTCTAGAATCTCAAATGGACCAATATACCTAGGGCTGAGCTTGCCCTTCTTCCCGAACCTCATCACGCCCTTTATAGGTGACACTCGGAGCAATACTCGTTCACCAACCATGAAATCTACATCTCGAACTTTACGATCCGCATAAGTCTTCTGCCTGGACTGAGCTGAACGCAATCTCTCCTGAATAGTCTTGACCTTATCCAAGGCCTCCTGAACTAAGTCTGTACCCAACAACCGAGCCTCTCCCGGTTCAAACCATCCAACTGGTGATCGACATCGCCTACCATACAACGCCTCATACGGAGCCATCTGGATGCTAGATTGGTAAATGTTATTGTAGGCGAACTCTGCTAATGGTAGAAACCGGTCCCACGAGCCTCCAAAATCAATAACACAGGCTCGAAGCATGTCCTCTAGAATCTGAATAGTCCTCTCGGACTGGCCATCCGTCCGAGGATGAAATGCTGTACTCAACTGAACCTGGGTGCCTAACTCCTGCTGGACCGCTCTCCAGGAACCGCGAGGTAAACTGCGTACCCCGATCAGAGATAATAGATACCGGCACTCCATGGAGACGAACAATCTCCCTAATGTAAACCTCCGCTAACCTCTCCGATGAGTAGGAGACAGATACTGGAATAAAGTGTGCTGACTTGGTCAGCCTATCAACAATGACCCAAATAGCATCAAATTTCCTCCGAGTCAAAGGAAGTCCCGTAACGAAGTCCATAGTGATCCGCTCCCATTTCCACTCGGGAATTTCAATCCTCTGGAATACACCACCAGGTCTCTGGTGCTCATATTTCACCTGCTGACAATTTAGACACCGAGCGACATACGTAACGATATCTTTCTTCATTCTGCGCCACCAATAGTGTTGCCGTAAGTCCTGGTACATCTTCGCGGCGCCTGGGTGAATAGAATACCGCGAACTGTGGGCCTCCGCTAAGATTAACTCTCGAATCCCTTCGACATTGGGCACACAAACTCGACCCTGCAATTTCAATACCCCATCATCATCTAGATTTACCTGTGTGGCACCTCCCCGCTGTACTGTATCTCTCAACTCACACAAATGAGGATCATCAAATTGCCTCTCACGGATACGCTCTAATAAAGAAGAACGAGCGACCGTGCAGGCTAACACCCTGCTAGGCTCAGAAATGTCTAATCTCACGAACCGGTTGGCTAAGGCCTGGACATCTAGAGCTAATGGTCTCTGACTGACCGGAATGTATGCAAGACTACCCATGCCGGCATACTTTCTACTCAATGCATCGGCCACCACATTGGCCTTACCTGGGTGATATAAGATAGTAACATCATAGTCTTTTAGCAACTCTAACCATCTCCGCCGTCGTAGATTCAACTCCTTTTGCTTGAACAAGTACTGTAGGCTTTTGTGATCAGTGTACACCTCACATGTCACACCATATATATAATGCCTCCATATCTTTAAGGCATGAACCACTACTGCTAACTCAAGATCATGAACTGGATAATTTTTCTCATGTATTTTTAACTCTGCCTCGAAGCATAAGCGATAACCTTACCATCCCGCATCAATACCGCTCCAAGCCCTGTACGAGATGCGTCACAATAAATCGTATAAGGCCCCGCACCTGTAGGTAGTATCAACACCGGTGCGGTGGTCGAGGCCGTCTTGAGCTTTCGAAAGCTCGCCTCACACTCCTCTCGACCACTCGGAACTGGACACCCTTCCGGGTCAACCTAGTCATCGGGCCGCAATAGAAGAAAACCCCTCTAAAAATCGACGGTAGTAACCTGGCTAATCCCAAGAAACTCCGGATCTCGATCACTGAAGCTGGGTCGAGGCCAATTCTGGATCGCCTCAATCTTCTTTGGTTCCACTCTGAATACCTTCCACCGATACAATGTGACCCGGAAATGCTACCGAACTCAACCAGAACTCATATTTAGAAAATTTGGCATATAGTCGGTTATCTTTCAGGAGTCTGAAGAACCACTTCGAGGTGCTGCTCGTGCTCTTCCTGGCCGCGGGAATACACCAGGATGTCATCTATGAAGACTATCACGAACGGATCTAAGTAAGGCCTGAATACCCGATTCATCAACTCCATGAATGCTGCCGGGGCATTGGTCAACCCGAAGGACATGACCAAGAACTCATAATGCCCATATCTAGAGTGAAAGGCTATCTTAGGAATGTCAGCCGCTCTGATCTTCAGCTGATGGTAGCCTGACCTCAAGTCTATCTTAGAAAATACCCTCGCTCCCTGGAGCTGGTCAAAAAAATCATCAATCCTCGGCAGTGGATACTTATTCTTTATTGTCACTTTGTTTAATTGCCGGTAATCAATACACATCCGCATCGAGCCATCTTTCTTCTTTACAAATAATACAAGTGCTCCCAGGGGGAAACACTGGGCCTGATAAAGCCCTTCTCAAGTAGGTCTTGCAACTAATCTTTCAATTCTTTTAGCTCCGGCGGGGCCATACGATAGGGTGGAATAGAGATGGGCTGAGTGTCCGGTGCCAGATCAATACAGAAATCAATATCCCCGTCGGGTGGCATGCCCGGCAGGTCTGAAGGAAAAACCTCAGGAAACTCCCGTGCAATAGGGACTGACTCAATGGAAGGAACCTCTGCGCTGGAATCACGAACATAAGCCATATAAACTAGACACCCCTTCTCGACCATGCGTCGAGCCTTAACATAGGAAATAATAGTGCGAACGGAGTGGCTTGAGATACCTTTCCACTCTAGTCGGGGTGATTCTGGCAAGGCTAAGGTCACAGTCTTAGCATGACTATCTAGAATAGCATGGTATGGGGACAACCAGTCCATCCCCAATATGACATCAAAATCCACCATATCCAAAAGCAACAGATCAACACGGGTCTCAAGACCCCCAAATATAACTACGCACGAACGATGCACTCGGTCGACTACAATGGAGTCACCCACCGGTGTAGCCACATAAACTGGAATATCCAGAGCATAGCTGGGCACGGCCAAATACGGTGCAAAGTAGGAAGACACATAGGAATATGTAGATCCAGGGTCAAATAATACTGAAGCACCTCTGCCACACACAAGAATAGTACCTGTAATCACGGCATCTGAT
This sequence comes from Nicotiana noctiflora, assembly GCA_032618575.1. Classification (NCBI taxonomy): domain Eukaryota; kingdom Viridiplantae; phylum Streptophyta; class Magnoliopsida; order Solanales; family Solanaceae; genus Nicotiana; species Nicotiana noctiflora. The sequence continues at coordinate 210,349 of JASVEL010000487.1, read as the reverse complement.
GCCTCTGCCTCTGGCCTGGCTGGTAAAGCATAGAATCGAGGATCTGCACCTCCCCTCTGAGCTGCGTCTCTAGGACGACCATCAACTGGCTGACCTCTACCTCTGGCTGGACGGTCTCCACCTCTACGGTCTCGACCTCCACCTCTATAATGTCTACCCCCGCCTCTGGCTGGCCGGGCAGGCCGAGGGTCAGCCGGGGCCCGAATCATAGGACGAGGACCCCGCTGCGCTGAGAGTTGCCCGCCGCTCGAGGGCAATACCTGATAAAGTGACCTGGGTCACCACAACCGTAGCAACTCTTAGACTGATAGGGCTACTGGTCCTGACGACCTGAATGGCATCCACGAACACTTTGAAGAAGGTGAGCATTAATAGGAGGCTGGTCTGAATAATGCCCCCGAAAACCACGATCACCTGGTCCACCCTGTTAAGCCTGAAGGGCGGAATGAAAAGGCCTGGAAGACTGGCCTCTATCAAAGGATTCTCTGCCACCAGAGGAAGAACCACTAAACCTGCCTGAATGACGAGGCCTCTTGTCTGAAGAATAACCGCCTGCCCGAGCAAGAGCCATCTCAACTCTGCGTGCTGCATTAGCTGCCTCCTGAAATGATATGTCACTCCCCATGACCATAGCCATCTGGAGTCTAATTGGCTGATTAAGCCCATCTATTAACCTGCGGACCCTCTCCCGCTCTATGGAAAGTATTACCACTGCATGACGAGCCAAATCGACAAATCTTGTCTCATACTGTGTGACCGTCATAGTGCCCTGATGGAGGCGCTCAAACTGCCTCCGAAGTACATCCCGCTGAGTAGCAGGGAGAAACTTCTCCAGAAATAGCTCTGCAAACTGATCCCATGATAAAGCTGGGGACCCTGTTGGTCGAGTCAAGAAATAATCTCTCCACCAAGTCTTGGCGGATCCTGCAAGCCTCAATGTACAGAAGTCAACTCCATTTGTCTCCACGATCCCCATAGTCTTGAGAATCTCATGGCAACTGAATAAGAAGTCCTGAGGATCCTCTGATATGGCACCGCTGAATGTAGTGGTAAACAGCTTGGAGAACCGATCAAGTCTCCATAAAGAATCAGAAGTCATGGCTGCTCCATCTCCGGCATGAGCCGTGGTACCTGACTGGGTGGCCACAGCTGGCTGAACTACTGGTGCCTGAGGCTGAGGAGCTACCGGCTCCGGAGTACGAGCAATAGGAGTCTGGGCCCCTCCTCCAGCCTGAGAAGCGGCTGGTGCAACTGATAATAAGCCTGCTCTGGCAACGCTATCCATAAATCTCGCTATCCTGACCAAGGCATCCGGAAGATCCGGGGTAACTAAAGACTCTCCTGGGACCTGAGCTGGGCCCACTGGAGCTGCTGGGACCGGAACCTCCTCGTCAATCTCAATATGAGGCTCCACCTCTGGGGTAGCTGCCTGGGGCTGAGCTCTACCCCTACCACAGCCTCTAATACGGCCTTGGCCCCTGCCCCTCACGGGAGCTGCCTGGGGCTCGGGCTGCTGGTCAGCGGACGAAGAAGCGCGTGTCCTCACCATCTGCGAAAGGACAGAATAGAAATTCAATCGGTAATTGAGGAACAAGTCGCACGACAAGAAAGAACAAATGAGAGACTCTTTCCTAACTCAATAGACTCTGGAGGACAAGTACAGACGTCTCCGTACCTACCTCTCAAACTCTATTAAGCTTGTTCGTGAGTGGTGAGACCTATGTAACCTAGAGCTCTGATACCAACTTGTCACGACCCGGATTTTCCCCCAATATCGGGATCGTGATGGCGCCTACTCGTGGTAGTTAGGCAAGCCACTGTATTCATACTATCCTGTTTTTAACACAATTTCATAATTTATTTATCAACAAACCACAACTTTAATTAAATAAATGCGGAATACTTTATCGAAATAGAAATAACTAATTACAAGATGAAAATCATACTGAAATCCTCTACCCAAGACGTGGAGTCACCAACTCACGAACTACTATTAAATACTATACATATAAGTTTGAAAGAAATATAACATAATTCTGTTTGTCTCGGAACAAAGAGACTACAGCTAGTAACATAAGTAAAGAGCGAGACGCCGGGCTTGCGGATGTCTACAAGCTACCTCGGTCTCAAATGTGATCAAAATTCCACACAATCGATTTACTGCTACTGCTCCTGATCGTAACCTGGACCTGTGCAAAAACGCACAGAATTGTAGTATCAGCACAACCGACCTAATGTGCTAGTAAGTGCCTGGCCTATCCCATCGAAGTAGTGACAAGCCTAGGACCAGACACCCACATAAACCTATGCAATTCAATATATATGTATACCACAAAATAACAAGAAATAACCAAGTAATAACACAATAAGGAATATCTCAAAGAATTCAACAATTAACAACAGTTAATAAGTTCACAAGGAAAACAAAGTATAATGGAAACACATGTAATATCAAGTCAAGGAATAGCAAATAGTTGCACGGCATCACCCTTCGTGCTTTTACTCTCATCCTCACCAAATAAGCAAATAAAGTACACGGCATCACCCTTCGTGCTTTTACCCTCATCCTCACATCCATAGTACGACATGATCCTTCGTACATGGTTCAATAACAAGGCACAGCATGATCCTTCGTGCATAATCAATAAAACATGGCACGACATTAACCTTCGTGCATAAATAATAAAATATGGCACGGCATTAACCTTCGTGCATTATCACTCTTCCTCACCCAAATAACAATCACAGTTAAGGGCAAAGAAAGAAATAGTAATTCATAAACTGTCCCAACAAGGGCAATCAATAATTATCTTCACAACAAGTCCCGACAAGGGAGAACAATAACAATTCTACAACCTGGCAAGGGTTCAACAATTCATCTACAAATATGTTTCACAATAAGCATTATCAACAACTCACGGTCATACTAGACGCTAGTGTATGGATGCTCGTCACCACAGCCCATACACCACACTCGATCACATAACACATAGCACATAATCCTATTCCCTCAAGCTAGGATAGAACAAACACTTACCTCGAATGTTTATGAACAATTCAATCCGTGGAAATGTCTTTTTCTTTCAAATTTGGCTCCAATCCAATCGTATCTATACACAATTGATTTAATATCATCAATACTACTCAACGAACTAATTCATAAGGCCAATTACAACTTTTACAACATTCTGCCCGGAATAGTGAATTTTGACCCCGGGCCCACATGGTCGGAACTCGGGGTTCGGACCAAAATCCGGTTACCCATCCCCCCACGAGTTCATGTGTATGATTTGTTTCAAAATCGGACCTCAATTCGAGGTCGAATTTCCCAATTTATGAAAAACCCTATATTCTAACAAAAACAAGAAATTCTACCATGAAAACCTTTGATTTCTATTGAAAAACATGTTTAATGATGTTAGGAATTCAAAGAATTAAGTAAAAAGTGACTTACAATTGTTTTGAAGAAGAAGGAATCCATGAAGAATCGCAAATGGGTGTTTTTGGTTTGTAAAAAGTGAAGAAATGAACTGAAAATCGTGTTTTTCAGGTCTCTGTGTTCGCATTTGCGAACATGGGTTCGCAATTGCGAACCCCGACCAATTTCCGGAGTTTGAAAAATAAGCTAAGGCTGGAAAGTTCGCATTTGTGAACTTTTGTTCGCATTTGCGAACACTGGCAGGAAAGGGGAATGTTCGCATTTGCGAACAGTGGTTCGCATTTGCGAACAAAGGTAGTAAAGGGAATTGTTCGCATTTGCGAACTATTGTTCGCATTTGCGAACAATGCTGGATTTGGGAATGTTCGCATTTGCGAACTATGGTTCGCATTTGCGAACATAGGCAGGGCAAAGGGATGTTCGCATTTGCGAACAATTGTTCGCATTTGCGAACAAGGCTGGGCATGAGGGCTTCGCATTTGCGATCAGGGTTCACATTTGCGAGCCCTGCCTTGATATGCCTCCTTCGCAATTGCGAGAAATTCTTTGCAATTGCGAAGCCAACAGCTGGGTGAAAAACCAGCAGTGCAAAAATTCAGAATTTAATCCAACGGCCTATCAAATCTTTACCCGAGCCCCCGGGCTCCAAACCAAACATGTACACAACATCAAAAACACATTATGAACTTGTTCGTGCGATCACATCGCCAATAACACATCGTTTTCATCAAATCAAGCCTCAAGTTCATGATTTTCATACTTTTGGTTTTCAAAACTTTCAAACTTGGAACTTAAGGTCCCAAACATATCAAACGACATCCGAATGTCACCAAACTTTACAGAAATCACATATATAATATTTAAGACTTGTACCGGGCGTCGGAACCAAAATACGAGCCCGATACCAAGGTCAATTAATTCATTTTCCTTTAACAATTACATCAAAAACAATTTCATAGAAAAATTCATAACTTGGGCTCTAGGCCTCAGAATTCGACTCCGGACGCATGTCCAAGTCCCATATTTTCCTACGGACTTTTCGGGACCATCCAATCTCGGGTCCGGGTTCGTTTACCAAAAATGTTGACCGAAGTCAATCATATCAATATTAATATCATTTTTATCCAAATTTCTCATAGAATTCATATTTTCTATCACAAAATCATTCCGGCTACATGCTCGGATCATGCACGTAAATCGAGGCAACATGGAATGAGGTTTTCAAGGCCTCAGAAGCTTGAAATGATTAATAAAATACGTGATGACCCTTTGGGTCATCACAATTCAAGGCATAAATCCCGAATTCTTTCCCAAGTTCGAGCAAGAGCCCATAAGGCCAACCATAACACATCTTTAACAATCTCCACCCAAATTACTAATATGATATTTTCCGTAGCTGAGGTGACCCCCTCAGTATGCTATTAACAAGAAACTTCGCGAGTAACTAACCTTACAAACAAAATCATAAATAGTGGGACTCTCCCACTTAGCTTAAAGCCTTTATTACAAAACTCTGGAGTTCACCATTATTCTAAATCCCTTGTTGACGTAACCTTGCGCAATCATCTGCCGAAATTCATAGAATTCTTATGTAAATCACCATCTCTCATATTCTGAATCATCATCCACCTCCGCACAAATAATCGCTAGCATTCTCGATATCATACCGTATAAACTCAATTGGATTGTCGAAATCATTAACACCATTCACACAACAATTTTCCCTTGCTGCATATCCAGTAGAACTTTTCGCAGAAGCCTCGCCAACCACGCGACTGCTATCCTGCTTGTCGGAATACCCCACCTGTCAAAATCACTCCCCAACATCTTTCAAATGATGCTGCATATGGTATCAACACTACGACATCAATAACCCATCCTGAGTTCGCGCTCACTCTCCAGCTGTACGAGTCCATTCACCCCTTGTGGACATCCATTGAATGTGCGACAACATCCTTTCACTTCAAAGTCGTGTTGCATCTTTCTTCACTTCAAGCATCTCATTTTCGTCATACATAATCTCCCGCCGCACAACAATACTATGCTTCGAGTTCATCTACCGACTTCCACTTCCCGTCGCTAAAATACCCACTTAAACATAGATATGAAAGTGCCAATTATCCAACCACCGATATCCTCAAGTCGTTCCAGACTCCCTTAAGGTGCATAGTTTTTCCGCCCTTGTGCAGCTTTACTGCTCTACCACTTTGGGTATACTCACTTCTTCGATAAGTTGCTCGTCCTATGCTTCCTCAGCTTGACCCTTTAGATGTGTAAAACCACACCTGACACTTTCCATATGTCTTTTTCACCTCTTGTTGCTTAGTTGTTACCTTAACAAAATTCATCTTTATAAAATTTGAACCCACAAATTGCTAGTGGCTTAAACACTTTCGAAAGTCATCTTTATTGATCCGTCAACAATTGAAACACTGATTAAATCCTAAACCACTGCATCCAGCAATATCTAACGGTTGCATCTTCAATAGTATTTCAGAATATCTCGCCATAAAGTGAATCATAGCAGATTATAACATCAACAAACTTAATACATACAGTTAGGACAACCGCCCCCAAATAAAAAAGAGAACTTCTTCGCGCCTGCAATTACCACGTTTCATTACTTCCTCTAGTCTACATCTGACCAACCTTTGATCGTTTGACCTTCCCTTGTCGGGGATAAAATACTAAATCCCTTTGATTACACACTAAGTAAACCTCTCCTCAATTCATTCACTACCCCGACACCTTGTCAACATCCTACCATTACAACAACATTGCGGAAAGAACTACTCATGAGCATCATTGCAACCTGCAAGGCTCTTAGAAGTTCTATTACAGAGCTAAAATAACAGAATATCCCTTCGATGTGACTATAATAGTCCAATAAACTATACTAGGTAAATCATCCCGCACCACACTTGTAGCGCCATTACAATCCTTCAATCTTCGATTTATACCTAGTGCTCGCGTAAGATTGAGAAGGAAGAAATTAAAGGCACAAGCCTCAAAGGAATCGAACCACACGAAAAGGATATCAAGAAGGGAAGTACTCCTAACAGTCTTGAAGCCTCCCGAGGATAAGTAGAGACATCTCTATACCTATCGTGAGACACTTCCAAACATGCTCATGACTTATGAGACTGATGGGAACCTAGAGCTCTAATACCATGTTAATGTAACAACTCGACCGGTCTTTTTGAGTACGAGCTCTCCGTTCAGCAATCGGAGGCCATGAACAGCTTCATTATTGGTATTATGACTTGTACGTGTGGTCTAAATTTAGTTTACGGAATTCCGGAGTTGAATTGGGAAGAGAATTCTCATTTCGGAAGCTTAAGTTGAAAGAAATGAAATAGGATTAGAATTTCGAGTAAACAACCTCAGAATCAGGAGCTGAAGGTTCCAGCAAGTTCGTATGCCCGATTTGGATTTTGGATAACCCGAGAGTGTTTTGGTGCCTATTGTGGAAATTAACATTTTTGAAGAAATTCCTGAAGTTTGGCTTGAAGTGCATTTTATTTTTATCAATATCTATTTGGGATTCTGAGAATGGAAGTAGCTCCGTATGGTAATTCTAAAGTTAGGAGCACGATCGAATGTGAATTCTGAGGTTCGTACACCATTTTGAAGCCATTTGGCTAAAGATAGGAAATTGAAGGTTTTTGGAGAGTTTGATCGGGGGGTTGACTTTTTTATATCGGGATCGGAATAGAATTTTGGAAGCTAGAGTAGGTCTGTAATGTCAAATATGATTTGTGTGCAATATTTGGTGTCAATCAGACGTGATTTGATAGGTTTAAACATCAGAAATAGAAGTTGGAAAGTTCAAAGTTAATAAAGTTTAAATTGAGGTGTAATTTGTGGTTTTAGCATTGTTTGATATGATTTCAGGTCTCGAGCAAGTCCGTAATGTGTTTTAAGATTGGTTGGGGTCTCGGGGACCTCAGGTAGATTTCGGATGCTTAGCGGATCAAAAATGGAATTTTGAAGAGGGCTGAAGGATCTGGTTGCTGGTATTTTCGCTTCTGCGGTTGGTTGACCACAGAAACGGCACTACACAAGGAGTGTGGAGCTGCAGATGTGGATATTGGTCCAAAGTTTGAGGATCGCAGATGCGGTCCAATTTTCACAAAAGCGGAACTGCATCTATGGAAGGGGCACCGCAGAAGCGTAATTGAAGGCCCTAAGGAAGGACCGCAGATGCGGTCAAGGCTCCGCAAAAGCGAAACCGCATCAGTGGTAATATGATCACATGAGCGAAACGGGGCTTATCCAGGGAAGCCGCAGAAGTGGCCTTATGTTTGCAAAGCTGGAGCCCCATAAGCGGCTATATTTCCGCAAAACCGAAAATGTCTGAAGGTTGTGGGGTTTTTTAAAGGTTTGGATTTTGTTCACTTCACTCATTTTGTTCACTTCATTTGGCTATTTTCGGAGGGTTCAAAGGAGGATCTTTATCGACAATGTTATGGTAAGTTATTCCCACCTATTATAAGTTAAATACATTGATTATATATGAGATTAAGCATGGAAATTATTGTAGATATTGGGGGTTTTGTTGGAAACCTAGAAAATTACAATCTTGAATTTTATCCACGATTTTGAGCATGGAATTAGGAGAAAATTTTATATTCGAGTTCCTAAGGTTTTGGGTAATCTTTACCTTCAAAAGAATTCAGATTTTCGGGCACGTGGGTTCGAGGACATTTTGGTCAACTTCTTATTCGGTGTTAGGAATGGTTATAAATTGAGTTATAAGGTACAGTTGAGTGTACGACCCAAAAGGGGGTCATCACCATATTTTTCCCTTTTTCTACGCTTTCGAGGTCTTGGAAACCTCACTCTTAGTTGACTCGATGTGCGTGCACAGTCCGGGCGCGAAGCTAGAAAGTTTTTATGTTAAGATATATGAATTGTATATAAAATTCGAAGAATTATGATATTATTATTGATATAGTTGACTTTTGTCAACATTATTGGTAAACAGGCCCGGAACGGTGATGTGACGGTCCCTGGAGGTCCGTAGAAAAATATGGGACTCGGGCATGTGCTCGAAGTCAAAATTCGAGGTCCCAAACCCTGGTAAAACAATTTTTCTATTAAATGATTTTCTAAAATTAATAAGGAAAAATGGAAATTAAATGAGTTAGAAAATATAGGTATCGGACTCGTATTTTGGTTCCGACGATCAGTACAGGTCTTAAATATAGGTTAAGCACTTCTTGTGAAGTTTTGTTGAAATCGGACGCCATTTGACGTGTTTCGGACTTAAATAGCTAAAGTTAGAAAATTATGAACTTTGAAATGAAATATTGAGTTTTGGGGGTTGATTCTTTGTTTTTGATGTTATTTTAGCGATTTGATCTCTCGAGCAAGTTCGCATGATGTTGTTGAGTTAGTGTGTTCATTGAGTTGGGAGCCCCAGGGGCTCGGGTGTGATTTCGGGGTATTTTGCATTGAAAATCTGGCATTTTTGAGCTGTTGCTGGTATCTGGTATGGTGTTCTATACGATCGCATAGATATGGGAAGCTGAGCAGTGCGAAGCGTGGTGGGAAATCCGGTTCATAACAAGTTGGTATCAGAGCACTAGGTTGCATAGGTATTGCTACTCACGGACAAACTAGGTAGAGTCTGGGGGATCGGTACGGAGACATCTCTATTTATCCCTCAGAGGCTACAGAGTGAGGAAGATTTTTACTTTTGTTCCTTCTTGTCATGCGATTCTGTTTCTCAAACACTAATTGTCCTTTTATTATGTTCTTTTGCAAATGGCGAGAACGCGTGCTTCCTCTTCCACCGCGCAGCAGCCCGAGCCCACAACTGGACTCGCGAGGGGGAGAGGCCGTGGTCGTGCCAGAGTACGAGGCCAGGTAGAGCCCAGCCCTAGGTAGACGTTCCAAAGGGGGAGCCTCATGTTGACTATGATGAGGAGGTTCCAGCCCCAACAGTACATGCGGGCCCAGCTCAGGTACCAGGAGGACTTGAGATCACCCCAGAGTTTCAGGATGCTATAGTCACACTAGCAGGCTTTATGGAGAGTATTTCTAGAGCAGGGTTGTTACCAGCTGCACCAGCCACCTCTCTGGCTGGAGGACGGGTTCAGACTCCTGTTACACGTACCCCGGAGCAGGCAGCTCCTCAACCCATGCCCTAGTGATTCAGCCAGCTGTGGCAGTTCAACCAGGTATTCCAGCTTAGGCTGGCGATTGAACGGCCATAAATGCTTTGTGGAGACTTGATCGGTTCTCCAAGCTATTCACTACCACCTTCAGCCATGCTTTGTCCGAGGATCCCCAGGATTTCTTATTCAGCTGCCATGAGATTCTCGGGACCATGGGCATAGTAGAGACCAATGGGGTCGATTTCTGCACTTTTAGGCTTACATGATTCGCCAAGACTTGGTGGAGGGATTTCTGTTTATCTAGACCAGCTGGGTCTCAGGCTTTGTCATGGGACCAGTTTGCGGAGTTATTCTTGGAGAAGTTCCTCCCCGTCACTCAGCGGGAGGCACTTCACCGGCGGTTTGAGCGCCTGCAGCAAGGCACCATGATAGTCACTCAGTAAGAGACTAGATTCATTGACTTGGCACGCAATACAGTGGTGATACTCCCTACAGAGTGGGAGAGGGCCCGTAGATTTATTAATGGGTTGATTCAGCCGATTCGCATATAGATGGCTATGGTCATCGGTAGTGATATTTTTTTACAAGAGACGGCCAATGCGGCCTGCAGAGTTGAGGTAGCCCTCGTGCGGTGAGGTAGTCAGATGTCAGATAAGAGACCTCGCCATTCTAGTAGATTCAGTGGTACCTGTGATGACCCGGCCCATCATCATGTGAGTTGTCACCCCCTTATCCCCGTTATATGCTTGTTAATGTTGCAATATGCATGTTGGGTAAGTTTGAGTCAATCCGGGTTGAGTTTGGTTTAAATTGAGACAAATAGTCTCTTAGAAGAAAGAATAGTTGAGGAAAGTCAGTTGGATGTTGACTTGTGGGTTAGAGAGCTCGGAATCGAATTTTGATGATTCAGTCAGCTCCGGGAGGTCATTTATGAGCTAGGAGAGCGATCAGAAGTGAATTTGGAGGTCCGGTGTAGTTTTACGCTTGAATTGGCTAAAGTTGAATTTTGGCGATATCCGATCGATAGGTGAGATTATGATCTAGGAGTCGGAATGGAATTCCGACAATTGCAGTAGCTCCGTTAGTTGATTTTGGATGTGCCAGCAAAATTTCAGGTCATTCGGAGGTTGTTTGGTCGGGTTCTTGATCGAATGTTGGTTGCGGAAGTTTGAACGGAAACTTAGGCTTGAACAGCTTGAATTTGATGTTATTTTGTGTTAAAGTATATGTTTTTTATCATTGGAGCAAGTTCGTATGGTGCTATGGAGTATGTTTGTGGCTTTCGTTGGGGTCTCGGGGGACCCGGGGTGGTTTCGGGAGGTTAAACAGAGGAATTTTTGATGTTTTGCAGGTTTGGATTTTGGCTTCTGCGGGTGGGGGACCGCTGAAGCGGAAGCGTAGGGGCGGAATTTCTCTCGCAAAAGCGAGATTGGGCTGGTTTGGGCATTTCCTCTGAAGTGACCCAGGATGCGCAGGGGCGGGCTCACAGAAGCGAGTCCATGATCGCAGGAGCGGAATTGGCCAGGCCGGGGAACTTCGCAGAAGCGGAGCCCACTCCGCTTATGCGGTCTCGCAGGTGCAAGACCTGGACAGCAGAAGCGGAATTGGGCGGCTTGGCGTGGAATCGCAGAAGCGACAGAGCAACCGCAGAAGCGGACTCGCAGGTGCGAGTCCAGAGCCGCAGAACCGGAAATCGCGCCTGTAATAAAAATAACAGAAGGGGTAAAATTTCATAAGTCATAAAAACATTAGTGCTCGGTTTTAAGAGGCGAATTGGGCGATTTGGACGAATGATTGCCGGGAGATCATCGGGTTATCATCAGAGGTGAGTTTTATGGTTCATTTACGCGTTTTTATCTTGAAATCCTCCTCTATTTCACTGAAATTGGATGAATTGATGGGGGAATTTAGCCTAAGCCAGGGCTTTGGTAAAATGTCGATTTGAGTTGGAAAATGGAGTCCGATTTTGGAAAATATTATATGCATAAACGCATGTCGAGACGAGGATTCCGAATATGTAACTTTTGTAATTTTTCGAGAAGCGTACCAAAAGTCGGGTTTTGACAACTTAGTGGGTTTTGGTGTAATTGGGAGTTACCTCGAATGGGTTGTGTGTCATTGCATATATTGATGTATTCTCTATGATTTTGAGAAGATTTGGCATTCGAGGAGATTGATTTGCGAGGCAAGCTCAAGGCGGACTGAGGCTTTTACCGGTTCGAGGTGAGTGGTGATAGAAAATATTGTACTGAGGGTTTGAAACCCCATACTAGCACTTCACAATGCTATGTTGAGATGAGACACGCAACTTGTGATGGGCGTGGTGACATTGTGATTGGGGGTTTGGACTTGGTCCTTCCCGGCTAATAGAATACTGTGTATTATGACCGATAATGAGATTATGTCTGTGTAATTGGGCTAATAGCCATGTTTGGGGCTTGTGCCGATCTGTAGAACATTAGGGGACCTGTAGGGATAGGTGACCCTTATATCATGTTGGAAACTTACACTCAGCCGTAAAACTAGCTGAATAGCACATTAAGAGCAAGTACTAGATGTGTACTGTGAGAGATAAATTACTTAGGATGGAAATTCCCTAAATTAGCTGAGTGGGCCTGAAAGGGGCAATCCTATTCTAATTGGGATAGGTTCGAGGACCCATTATGAGGTATCATATATATGTACCTATATTGGATCGGGCTGCAAGCCACAACAGTATATATATTGGATCGGATTGCACGCCCCAGTATTATTGCGCTTGGGCTGTAGGAGCCCCTTTGGAGTTTGAGTCTGCACACATTCTCAGTGAGCGCCGGAGTATATTATGGGATCGGGCTGCACGCCGCAGTAGTATAGTTATATATGTATATATATATATATATATATATATATATATATATATATATATATATTGGATCGGACCGCACGCCGCAGTAATATATGTGTGGATCGGGCTGAACGCCGCAGCATCATAGCGCTTGGACCTAGGGAGTCCCTCCGAAGTCTGTATACACCCCAGTGAGCGCCGTTGACGTTAAATGGAGCGGGCTGCGCGCCGCAGCGGTATATGTATTGGAGCGGACTGCATGCTGCAGCATTATACTTATTCATATCCCTATACATACTTAAATACTTATACATTATAGACATATGTAATTATCTCCATATATTGAGATAGATGCACACCGTAGTGGTACGAGTGATGATTTGGTCAGTGTGGGACCTTGTTGAGATAGATGTGGACTGGAGATCAGAGTACTCATTGTAGTGATGACTTACCTGTGGGAGTTTGCCTTAGAACCGTTTAGTGATAGTACATGAGTTGTTACTTTCAGTTATTGTTTATTAGTATTACTCACTGAGTTGAAATATACTCACCCCACTCCCCTGCACTTTTTGTGCAGATTCACAGGTGCCCGAGAGCTGTTGAGTTGTTGTAGCTGCTTACTCATATCTACTTTTGCAGAGACTACGAGGTAGGTGTCGGCGTCCGCATAACCTGTTTTCTCCTTCCTTATCATTTTGTTGCTTTAATCTTGCTTAGACTTGATTGTTTTAGGATGTTTATTCTGTAGAGGCTCAGACTTGTGACACCCCGATTTGGTTGGGACCGTATTTTGTATGCTTTTATTATTACGTTTGTCATTTTGATATGATCACTTGCTGTTTAAGTTTAACTTGATTAATTAGAATTAATAATTGGCTGGTTTTTGGGATAGTATGGTCGGGCTTGCCCAACATGGCGTTGGGCGCCATCACAACCAGGGTTTGGGTCGTGACAAGTTGGTATCAGAGCCTAGATTAACATGTCTCGCGAGTCATGAGCCGATTTAATAGAGTCTCGTGGATCGGTTCTGGGATGCCTGTACTTATCCTCGGGGGGCTGCAAACCTTGTAGGAAAAGTTTCAATTCTTGGAAATTTTTGTCGTGCGGTTACTTTTTACTTGAACTGAACTTTGACATTCTATTCTCTCGCAGATAGCAAGAACTCGAGCTTCCGGACGGGGAGGACGACCACCACTACCACCTGCTAGAGGCCTTGGACGAGGTCGTGGTCGTGGCGAAGGTCGGACAGTTGATACAGTACCAGCTGACCCACAGCCCCCAGTTGCAGAGGTTCCAGCAGCACCCGTTCAGGCACCAGCGGTGCCCATTATCATTCCGGGTCAACAGGAGACCCTGGCTCAGATACTAGCAGTTTGCACTGGCCTCAGGGACCGGGGGTGGTCATCAGACCCCCGCAACACGCACTCTAGAGCCAGCAGTGCAGGGCTTGCACACACCAGAGGCTCCTCCAGTTCAGCCTGTGGTCCCGGTTCGGCCAGCAGATCAGATTCAGGGGGACAGGGTCCCAGCTATAACGGACGATGAGCAGCGTAGTGTCGAGAGTTTCACCAGGTTATCTCCTCTAGTGTTCACTGGTGCTCCGGGCGAGGACGCCCAAGGTTTTCTAGACAAGTGTCGTCGGATGCTCCGAACGGCAGGGATCTTGGAGTCCAGTGGGGTATCTTTCACTACCTTCCAGTTTTAGGGGCCAGCTTTCGCTTGGTAGGAGGCTTATGAGCGCCGCAGGCTAGCCGGAGCAGCACCACTATCATGGCCAGGAGTTCTCCACTATGTTCTTGGAGAAGTGGGTGCCTCGATCTCGGAGAGAGGAGATGCGTAGGCAGTTTGAGTGACTCCGCCAAGGAGACATGTCAGTATCAGAGTATGAGATCAGATTTACAGAGTTTTCTAGATATACACTGTGGTTGGTTCCTACCGACAAAGAGAGGATTTGACGCTTTGTGGACGGCCTTATCTATCCCATCCTTATTCTGATGACCCGAGAGAGGGTTTTGAGTCGTACATTTGAGGATGCTGTGGATATTGCTCGCGACATAGAGACAGATCGTCGTAGAGAGCGGGATGAGAGGGAGGCCAAGAGGCCTCGAGGTTTAGCTAGTTCCGGTGGTATTCAGACAAGAGGCCAAAGTCAGCAGAGCCGAGGTCGCTCTTTTAGATCTTCGCAGTCGGACCGTTCAGATCACCGTAGGTGGTCTTCTAGCCAGGGTTGTCAGGGTTCGCACCAGAGTCAGCCATCTCTCGGCGCCATGCCAGCTCAGAGTTCTTCACAAGCCCCATCTGCTCAGGGTTCTTCTCGGCCTAGTTCATCAGCTGGCCACTCCAGTGCCAGGGGTCCTTATCAGTCTCAGCCCCCAGCACCGGGGAGTTGCTTCGAGTACGGAGAGTATGGGCACATCCGTAGAGAGTGTCCCCGTCTTATTTCCAGGTCTTATCAGCAGAGGGGCAGCCCTCGTCATCTGGTCCTTCTACTTCAGCACCCGTCCCGCCAGCTAGGGGTGAGGGTCAGTCAGCTAGGGGTCGCCCTCGAAGGGGAGGCCGATCGGGCGGACAGGCTAGATGTTATGCTCCTCAGGGCCAATCTGAGGCCGTTGCTTCTGATGCTGTTATTATAGATATTATTTCAGTCTACCACAGAGATGCCTTAGTGTTGTTCGATCCTGGTTCTACTTATTCTTATGTGTCTACATATTTTGCTCCTCATTTGGGAACGACCCGAGGGTGCCTTGAGCTGCCAGTGCATGTAACTACCCCGGTAGGGGATACTATTATTGTGGACCATGTATACAGGTCCTGTTTGGTCACTATTAGGGGTCTGGAGACCCGAGTGGACCTATTGCTTCTCAGAATGATCGATTTTGATGTTATATTGGGCATGGACTGGCTATCTCCATGTCATGCTATCTTGGACTATCATGCTAAGACAGTCACCTTGGCTATGCCGGGTATTCGGAGGATCGAGTGGCGAGGCACCACTGAGTATGTACCTAGTAGGGTAATATCTTTCCTCAAGGCCCAACGAATGGTTGGGAATGGATGTCTCTCTTATTTAGCATTTGTGCGGGAGGTCGAGGCCCAGACTCCCAGTATTGATTATGTTCCCATTGTGCGAGACTTTCCTGATGTGTTTCCCTCAAACCTGGCGGGCATGCTGCCAGACAGGGATATTGATTTTGGTATCGATTTGGTGCCAGGCACTCAGCCTATTTCTATTCCTCCATATCGGATGGCACTAGCCGAATTGAAGGAATTGAAGGAGCAGCTCCAGGAACTCTTGGATAAGGGGTTCATTCGACCGAGTGTGTCACAGTGGGGTGCACCGGTCCTGTTTGTTAAGAAGAAGGATGGATCCATGAGGATGTGTATTGACTACAAGCAGCTGAACAAAGTAACAGTGAAGAATAAGTATCCTCCGCCTCGTATTGATGACTTATTTGATCAGCTCCAGGGAGCTTGGGTGTTCTCGAAGATTGATCTTCATTCATGCTACCATCAGCTCAAGATTAGGGAGTCCGACATTATGAAGACTGCATTCAGGACCAGATGTGGTCACTATGAGTTCTTTGTGATGTCTTTTGGGCTGACCAATGCCCCAGCAGCATTTATGCATCTGATGAACAGTGTGTTTAGGCCCTATCTTGATTTATTTGTAATTGTATTCATTGATGACATTTTAGTCTACTCTCGTAGCCAGGAGGAGCATGCTCAGCACTTGAGTATTGTATTGCAGAGATTGAGAGAGGAGAAGTTGTATGCCAAGTCCTCCAAGTGTGAGTTCTGGCTTGAGTCCGTGGCATTCTTAGGACACGTGGTGTCCCGTGATGGTATTCGGGTAGATCCGAGGAAGGTAGAGGTCGTGCAGAGTTGGCCCAGACCGACCTTAGTTACTGAGATCCATAGCTTTTTGGGATTGGCAGGATATTATCGCCGATTCGTTCAGGGATTTTTTTCTATTGCTTCACACTTGACTAAATTGACTCAGAAGGGTGTTCCTTTCATATGGTCCGAGGAGTGCGAGGAGAGCTTTCAGATGCTCAAGACAGCACTGACCACATCACCAGTCTTGATACTGCCGTCAGCTTCAGATCATTATACTGTGTATTGTGATGCCTCAGGATTTGGCATTAGTTGTGTGTTGATGCAGGAGGGTAGGGTCATTGCTTATGCTTCTCGCCAGTTGAAACCCCATGAGAAGAACTACCCTGTTCATGATTTGGAGCTAGAAGCCATAGTTCACGCTCTAAAGATTTGGAGGCATTACTTGTATGGTGTCTCATGTGAGGTGTACACGGATCATTGCAGTATTCAGCACTTACTCAGATAGAAGGACCTTAATTTGAGACAGCGAAGGTGGTTGGAGTTGCTTAAGGATTATGACATCACTATCTTGTATCATCCGGGGAAGGCCAATGTTGTGGCCGATGCCTTGAGTCGGAAGGCGGTTAGTATGGGCAGCCTAGCTTTCATCCCAGTTGGGGAGAGGCCATTTTCTTATGACGTTCAGGCCCTAGCCAATCGGCTAGTGAGGCTGGATATTTTAGAGCCGAGTCGAGTGTTGGCTTGTGTTGTTTCTCGATCTTCCTTATATGATCGCATCATGGAGCGACAGTATGATGACCCACATTTGCTTGTCCTTAAGGACAGAGTGCTGCACAATGATGCTAGGGATGTGACTATCGACAGTGATGGTGTTCTGAGGATGCGGGGTCGTATATGCGTGCCCAATGTAGATGGTTTGCGGGAGTTGATACTTGCGGAGGCACACAGTTCGCGGTACTCTATTCACCCAGGTGCCGCAAAGATGTACCAGGACTTGAGACAGTACTACTGGTGGAGAAGGATGAAGATGGATATTGTTAGGCATGTAGCCAAGTACCACAACTGCAACCAGGTCAAGTATGAGCATCAGAGACCGGGCGGTGTTCTTCAGCGTATGGTTATTCCCGAGTGGAAATGGGAGAGGATCACCATGGATTTTGTTATTGGACTCACTCGGACAGCGAGGAAGTTTGATTCTGTATGGGTGATTGTTGATCGGCTGACTAAGTCTGCACATTTCATCCCAATTAGTACTACTTACTCGTCGGAGTGGTTGGCAGTGATCTTTATTCGGGAGATTGTGAGGTTGCATGGGGTCCTAGAGTCTATTATATTTGACAGAGGCACTTAGTTCACTTCTCAGTTTTGGAGAGCATTTCAGTGAGAGATGGGTACGCGGGTTGAGTTGAGCACCGCATTTCACCCCCGGACAGACGGGCAGTCTGAGCGCACTATTCAGATCCTGGAGGATATGTTGCGAGCATGTGTGATTGATTTTGGTGGTTCGTGGGATGAGTTCCTGCCACTTGCTGAGCTTGCCTACAACAACAGTTATCAGTCGAGCATTCAGATGGCTCCATACGAGGCATTATATGGCAGACGGTGTAGATATCCCGTGGGATGGTTTGAGCTTGGTGAGGATATATTGATAGGGACTGAGTTAGTTTAGGATGCTCCGGATAGAGCAAAGTTGATCCAGGAGAGGCTTCGCATGGCACAGTCTCGCCAGAAGAGTTATGCAGACCGTAGAGTTCGAGAGTTGTCTTTCATGGTTGGTGACAGAGTATTGCTGAAGGTTTCACCCATGAAAGGTATCATGAGGTTCGGGAAGAAGGGGAAGCTGAGTCCCAGGTACATTGGCCCTTTTGAGATACTCTCGAGAGTTGGAGAGGTGGCATATGAGTTGGCCTTGCCACCCAGGCTTATCCAGCGTTCATCCAGTATTCCATGTGTCTATGCTCCGGAAATATATCGGGGATCCGTCTCATGTATTAGACTTCGGTACCATTCAGCTTGATGGTGATCTATCATATAATGTGGAGCCAGTGGCTATTCTAGGTAGACAGGTTCGAAAGTTGAGGTCCAAGGAAATTGCTTCAGTCAAAGTGCAGTGGAGAGGTCGACCCGTGGAGGAGGCCACTTGGGAGGTCGAGCTGGAGATGCGGAGAAAATATCCCCACCTATTTGAGTCTCCAGGTATGTTTCTTGACGCGCTCGAGGACGAGCGTTTTCTTAAGATGGGGAGAATGTGATGACCCGGCCCATCATCATGTGAGTTATCACCCCGTTATCCCCGTTATATGCTTGTTAATGTTGCAATATGCATGTTGGGTAAGTTTGAGTCAATCCGGGTTGAGTTTGGTTGAAATTGAGACAAATAGTCTCTTAGAAGAAAGAATAGTTAAGGTTAGAGAGCTCGGAATCGAATTCTGATGATTTAATCAGCTCCGGGAGGTTATTTATGAGCTAGGAGAGCGATCGGAAGTGAATTTGGAGGTCCGGTGTAGTTTTAGGCTTGAATTGGCTAAAATTGAATTCTGGCGATATCTGATAGATAGGTGAGATTTTGATCCGGGAGTCGGAATGGAATTCCGATAGTTGCAGTAACTCCGTTAGGTGATTTTGGATGTGCCCGCGAAATTTCAGGTCATTCGGAGGTCGTTTGGTTCTGTTCTTGATCGAATGTTGGTTGCAGAAGTATGAATGAAAACTTAGGCTTGAATTGCTTGAATTCGATGTTATTCCGTGTTAAAGTATGTGTTTTTATCATTGAAGCAAGTACGTATGGTGCTATGGAGTATGTTTGTGGCTTTTGTTGGGGTCCCGGGGGACCCGGGGTGGTTTCGGGAGGTTAAACGGAGGAATTTTTAAGGTTTTGCAGGTCTGGATTTTTGGCTTCTGCTATTTTCGCTTCTGCGGGTGGGGGACCGCAGAAGCGGAAGTGTAGGGGCGGAATTTCTCTCGCAGAAGTGAGATTCGGCTGGTTTGGGCATTTTCGCAGAAGCGGCCCAGGATGCGCAGGGGCGGGCTCGCAGAAGCGAGCCCATGATCGCAGGAGCGGAGGAGGCCAGCCGGGGAACTTTGCAGAAGCGGAGCCCAGTCCACTTATGCGATCTCGCATGTGCGAGACCTGGACTGCAGAAGCGGAACTGGGTGACTTGGCGTGGAATCGCAGAAGCGACAGGGCGACCGCAGAAGCGGACTCGTAGGTGCGAGTCCAGAGCCGCAAAAGCGGAAATCGCGCCTATGTTAAAAATAATAGAAGGGGTAAAAATTCATGTCATAAAAACATTAGGGCTCGGTTTTAAGAGGCGCATTGGGTGACTTGGACAAGAGATTGCCGGGAGATCATCGAGTTATCATCGGAGGTGAGTTTTATGGTTCATTTATGCGTTGTTATCTTGAAATCCTCCTCTATTTCACTGAAATTGGATGAATTGATGGGGGAATTTAGCCTAAGCGAGGGCTTTGGTAAAAAGGTCGATTTGAGTGGGCAAACGGAGTCCGATTTTGGAAAACTTTATATGCATAGACTCGTGTCGAGATGAGGATTCCAAATATGTAACTTTTGTAATTTTTCTAGAAGGGTACCAAAAGTCAGGTTTTGACAACTTAGTGGGTTTTGGTGTAATTGGGAGTTACTTTGAATGGGTTGTGTGTCATTGCATATATTGATGTATTCTCTATGATTTTGAGCAGATTTGGCATCCGAGGAGATTGATTTGCGAGGCAAGCGCAAGGAGGACTGAGACTTCTACCAGTTCGAGGTGAGTGGTGATAGTAAATAATGTACTGAGGGCTTGAAACCCCGTACTAGCACTTCACAGTGCTATGTTGAGATGAGAAACGCGTCTTGTGATGGGCGTGGTGACATTGTGATTGGGGGTTTGGACTTGGTCCTTCCCAGCTAATAGAGTACTGTGTATTATGACCGATAATAAGATTATGACTGTGTAATTGGGATAATAGCCATGTTTGGGGCCTTGTGCCGATCTGTATAACATTAAGGGACCTGTAGGGCTAGGTAACCCTTATATCATGTTGGAAACTTATACTCAGCCATAAAACTAGCTGAATAGCACATTAAGAGCCAGTACTAGATGCGTACTATGAGAGATAAATTACCTTTGGTGGAAATTCCCTGAATTAGCTGAGTGGGCCTGAAAGGGGAAATCCTATACTAATTGGGACAGGGTCGAGGACCCATTATGAGGTATCATATATATATGTACCTATATTGGAACGGGCTGCACGCCGCAGCAGTATATATATTGGATCGGACTGCACGCCGCAGTAATATACATATGGATCGGACTGCACGCCGCAATATTATTGCGCTTGGGCTGTAGGAGCCCCTTCAGAGTCTGAGTCTGCACACATTCTTAGTGAGCACTAGAGTATATTATTGGATCGGGCTGCACGCCGCACCAGTATAGTTATCTATGTATATATATATATATATTGAATCGGACTGCACGCCGCAGTAATATATGTGTGTATCGGGCAGCACGCCGCAACATCATAGCGCTTGGGCCTTGGGAGCCCCTCCGAAGTATGTATACACCCCTAGTGAGCGTCGTCGACGTTAAATGGAGCGGGCTGCGTGCCGCACAGTATATGTATTGGAGCGGGCTGCATGCCGCAACATTATACTTATTCATATCCCTATACATACTTAAGTACTTATACATTATAGACATATGTATATATCTCCATATATTGAGATGGCTGCACACCGTAGTGGTACGAGTGATGATTTGGTCAGTGTGGGACTGGAGATCAAAGTACTCATTGTAGTGA
This sequence comes from Nicotiana noctiflora, assembly GCA_032618575.1. NCBI lineage: Eukaryota > Viridiplantae > Streptophyta > Magnoliopsida > Solanales > Solanaceae > Nicotiana > Nicotiana noctiflora. The sequence continues at coordinate 189,324 of JASVEL010000487.1, read as the reverse complement.
TGACTTACCTGTGGGGGTTTGCCTTAGAACTGTTTAGTGATAGTATAGGAGTTCTTACTTTTAGTTATTGTTTATTATTATTACTCACTGAGTTGAAATATACTCACCCCACTCCCCTGCACGTTTTGTGCAGATTCATAGGTGCTCGAGAACAGTTGAGTTATTGTAGTTGCTTACTCAAATCTACTTTTGCAGAGACTACGAGGTAGCTGCCAGCGTTCGCAGAACCTGTTTTCTCCTTCTTTATCATTTTGTTGCTTTAATCTTACTTAGACTTGATTGTTTTAGGATGTTTATTCTGTAGAGGCTCAGACTCGTGACACCCCGATTTGGTTGGGACCGTATTTTGTATGCTTTTACTATTACATTTGTCATTTTGATATGATCACTTACTGTTTAAGTTTAATTTGATTAATTATAATTAATAATTGGCTGGGGATAGTATGGTCGGGCTTGCCTAACATGGTGTTGGGTGCCATCACGACCAAGGTTTGGGTCGTGAAAGTGCCTCGTCTGGAGGTAGGGATTTTTATGGTAGGGGTCAGGCACCGAAGCCCTTTCAGTAAGCTCTTCAGACTTCTCATGGTAGTTCGGGCAGTGGTGGTCACCAGTAGTATCAGTCAGATCAGCAGCCTATTAGTGCACCCCACTCCGTTATTCTCATAAGCAGAGGACTTGTTATACATGTGGCGATCCGAGGCATATTGCAAGGTTTTGTCCTCGAGCTTCGGGCAGTTCTGAGCAGCAGGGTCGTCGCCACATGATTCCGGTAGCGGGCGATTCACATCCGCCCAGCCAGCTAGAGGCGGGGGTAGAGATCCTAGAGGTGGAGGTAAGGACCGTAGAGGTGGAGCTCGGACCGGTAGAGGTAGAGGTTAGGCAGTGGTTGATCGCCCTAGAGATACATCTCGGGGGGGGTGGGGCCCAGCCCCATTTCTATGCTTTGCCACCTAGGTAAGAGGCTGAACCTTCCGATGTGGTTATTACATGTACTATTCTGGTATGTGACAAGGGTGCTTCAGTGCTATTTGACCCTGGGTCTACATTTTCATAAGTGTCGTCTTATTTTGCACCCTACTTGCCTATGCCTAGCGATGATTTGGGTATTCTTGTATATGTATCTACACTAGTGAGCGATCCTATAGTAGTTGATCGGGTTCATCATACATGTATAGTAGTGTTTGAGGGTCTTGAGACCCGTGTTGATCTATTGCTTCTAGACATGGTGGATTTTGATGCTATATTTGGATGGATTGGCTGTCCCCGTATCATGCGATCTTGGATTGTCACGCTAAGACCATGACCTTGGCTTTACTGGATAAGCCACGATTGGAGTGGAGAGGGAGTCCAGGTTATGCCACCCGCAACGTTATTTCTTATGTCTAGCATATTTATCTTATGTTCACGACTCTAGCTCAGAGGTTCCTTCAATTGACTATGTCCCTATTGTTCGGGAGTTTCAAGAGGTATTTCCTTCAGAACTGCCGGGTATGCCACCCGACAGGGATATTGATTATTGCATTGATCTGGCCCCAGGCACGCAGCCCATTTCCATTCCGCCATACCGTATGGCCCCGCCAGAGCTGAAAGAGCTCAAGGATCAGTTGTAAGATCTATTGGAGAAGGGTTTCATCAGGCCTAGTGTTTCTCCCTTGGGTGCGCCAGTTCTGTTTGTAATGAAAAAAGATGGTTCCGTACGGATGTGTATTGACTATCGACAGCTAAACAAGGTAACAATTAAGAACAAGTATCCATTGGCGATGATTGATGATCTGTTCGACCAATTTCAAGGTGCATAGGTGTTTTCCAAGATAGATTTGAGATCAAGTTATCACCAGCTAAGGATTAGGGCGTCTGATGTCCCTAAGATAGCATTCTACACTCGTTATGAGCATTATGATTTCTTGGTCATGTCTTTTGGGTTGACCAATGCCCTCGTAGCATTCATGGACTTGATGAACAGAGTGTTCAGGCCTTATTTGGACTTGTACGTGATTGTCTTTGTTGATGATATTTTTGTGTACTCCCGCAGTCAGGAAGAGCACGAGCAGTACCTCAGAATGGTTCTTCAGACTCTGAGGGATAGCCAGTTGTATGTCAAGTTTTAAAAATGCGAGTTTTGGTTGAGTTCAGTGATGTTTATGGGTCATGTCATATCAGCTGAGGATATTTAGGTAAATCCAAAGAAGATTGAGGCTGTTAAGAATTGGCCTCGACGAGCTTCAGCGATAGAGATCCGTAGTTTCCTGGGGTTAGCTGGTTATTATCGTTGATTTGTGGAGGGATTTTCATCTATAGCTACCCCGATGACCAGGTTGACCCAGAAGGGTGCCCAGTTCAGGTAGTAAGATGAGTACGAGGAGAGCTTACAGAAGCTCAAGACAGCTCTGACTACAGCACCGATATTGGTTTTGGCCACAGGTCCAGGACCTTACATTATTTATTGTGATGCTTCCCGTGTTGGTCTTGATGCGGTATTGATGCAGGATGGCAGGGTTATTGCTTATGCTTTGAGGCAGTTGAAGATCCACGAGAAGAACTACCCAGTCCATGATCTATAGTTAGCACCCATTATTCATGCCTTAAAGATTTCGAGGCACTATTTATATGGTGTGACGTGTGAGGTGTACACGGATCACAAGAGTTTGCAATACATGTTCAAGCAGAAAGAGTTGAATTTGAGGCAGCGGAGGTGGTTGGAGCTATTGAAGGACTATGATGTTACTATCTTATACCACCCGGATAAGGCCAATGTAGTGGACGCATTGAGCAGGAAGTCTGCCAGCATGGGTAGTCTTGCATATATTCCGGTCAACTAGAGACCACTTGCCTTAGATATTCAGGCCTTGGCCAATCGGTTAGTGAGGTTGGACATTTCGGAGCTTAGCCAAGTATTAGCTTGATGGTCGCTCGCTTTTCATTATTGGAGCGGATCCGTGACCCACAGTTCGATGATCCTCATTTGTGTGTCTTGAGAGACACTATGCAGGGTGGAGGTGCCACGAAGGTGTCCTTAGATGCAGATGGTGTTTTTAGATTGCATTGGCGAGTATGTGTGCCCAATGTTGATGGTATTAGAGAGTTGATCTTAGTGGAGGCCCGTAGTTCTTGGTATTCTATTCACCCAGGTGTCGCGAAGATGTATCAGGACTTATGACAACATTACTGGTGGCGTAGGATGAGGAAAGACATTGTTTCATATGTTGCTTGGTGTTTAAATTGTCAGCAGGTCAAGTATGAGCATCAGAGACCTAGTGGTGTGTTTCAGAGGATTGAGCTTCCCGAGTGGAAGTGGGAGCAGATTGCCATGGACATCGTTACTGGACTTCCGGTGACCTAGAAGAGATTTGATTCTATTTGGGTCATTGTTGATAGGCTGACTAAGTCAGCGCATTTCATTCATGTTGCTACTACTTATTCTTCAAATAGACTAGTTGAGATTTACATCTGTGAGATTGTTCGTCTTCATGGGATACCGAAATCTATCATTTCAGATCGGGGTACATAGTTCACCTTGCGCTTTTGGAGAGCAGTTCAGCAGGAACTAGGTACCCAGGTTCAGTTGAGTACAACATTCCATCCTCAGACGGACAGTCAGTCCGAGAGGACTATTCAGATATTGGAGGATATGCTCCGAGCCTCTGTTATTGATTTTGGAGGCTCTTGTGACCAGTTCTTTCCTTTAACAGAGTTTGCCTACATTAACAACTACCAGTCCATTATTCAGATGGCACCTTATAAAGTGTTGTATGGTAGGCGCTGTCGGTCTCCAGTCGGACGGTTCGAGCCGAGAGAGGCTCGGTTGTTGGGTACTGATTTAGTCCAGGAGGCCTTGGACAAGGTCAAGATCATCCGGTAGAGGTTGCGTTCAGCTCAGTCTAGGAAAACGAGTTATGCGGATCGCAAGGTTTGAGATGCGGATTTCATGGTTGGTGAGCGAGTATTGCTTTGTGTATCGCCTATGAAGGGCGTGATGAGATTTGGGAAGAAGGGCAAGCTTAGCCCCAGATATATTGGTCCATTTGAGATACTTGATCGAGTGGGAGAGGTGGCTTACAGACTTTCCTTTCCACCTAGCTTGTCAGTTGTGCATCCAGTGTTTAATGTGTCTATGCTCCGGAGGTATCACGGTGATCCTACCCACGTGTTAGATTTCAGTACTGTCCAGTTGGACAAGGATCTGTCCTACGAGGAGGAGCCGGTAGCTATTCTAGACCGGCAGGTTAGACAGTTGAGGTTGAAGAGTTTTCCTTTAGTACGTGTGCAGTGGAGAGGTCAGCCTCATGAGGCTTCGACCTAGGAGTACTAGTCTAATATGCGGAGCCGTTACCTTCATCTATTTCCTACTCAGGTACTTCATTATTTTGTCCGTTCGAGGATGAACTGTTGTTTTAGAGATGGAGAATATGACGACCCAAAGGGGGTCATCACCGTATTTCTCCCTTTTTCGTGCTTCCGAGGTCTTGGAAACCTCACTCTAAGTTACCTCTATGTGTGTGCACAGTCCATGTGCGAAGCCGGAAAGTTTTTGTGTTAAGATATATGAATTCTATGGAAAAATTGAAGAATTATGATACTATTATTGATATAGTTGACTTTGGTCAACATTTTTGGTAAACGGGCCCGGACCGGTAATGTGACGGTCCCGAGAGGTCCGTAGAAATATATGGGTCTCGGGCATGTACCCTGAGTCGAAATCCGAGGTCCAGAACCCCGGTAAAAGAATTTTTTTGTTAAATTGTTTTCTAAAATTAATAATGGAAAATGGAAATGAAAATGAGTTAGAAAATATAGGTATCGAGCTCGTATTATGGTTCTGACGCCCGGTACAAGTCTTAAATATTGGTTAAGTGCTTCCTGTGAAGTTTGGTCGAAATTGGACGTCGTTTGACATGTTTCGGACCTAAATAGCTAATGTTAGAAAATTATGAACTTTGAAATGAAATCTTGAGTTTTGGGGGTTGATTCTTTATTTTTAATGTTATTTCAGTGATTTGATTGCTCGAGAGAGTTCGTATGATGTTGAGTTAGTGTGTGCCTTTGGTTGGGAGCCCCAGGGGCTCGGGAGTAAATTCGGGGGTGGTTCGGGGTGTCTTGCATTGAAAATCTGGTATTTTTTAGCTGTTGCTGGTATCTGATGTGGAGTTCTATGCGATCGCATAGGTCCTCTGCGATTGCATAGTGCGAAAATTTAGGAGCCCAAATTTGTTTTATTCGATCGCAGCTTCCTTGTGCGATCGTATTGCCCAGCTTCCATATCTATGCGATCGCATTGCCCACCTCGCGATCGCATAGAGCATTTCCCAGGCCCAGTCACAGTTACTCTACGATCGTATCCAGCCCTCTGCGATCGCAGTGCACTATCTTTCCTACCCTATGCGATCGCGTACGGCATTTTTGCCCTGTGATGTTTCATAAAACCAGAACAGAATGCACGGGAATTTTCAGACAAAATACATACGGGTCCTTCTCCTTCACTCTCCATTTTCAAGCCACAAGCTCCCATTCCTCCATACCTCCTTGGGTAAGTTTCCTAACATCATTTCTCCATTATTTCTTCATTAAATCATAGTTAATCCTAGTCTAATTCATGAATTCAAGGTAGATATTGGGGTTATTGGGTAAAATTAGGGCTTGTGGGATTTTGGTTGTTCCAACCTCAATTTGAGGCCGGATTGTGAAACAAATCAGATATTCCAACTCGTGGGGTTATGGGTGATTGGAATTTGGTCCGAGCCTCGAGTTTGGACCATGTGGGCCCCGGTGTCGGCTTTTGCTATTTTTGGAAGAATGATGGAAAATTCATTTTTAGGCTATGGGATTGTATTATTGAGCCCTAATTGATGTTATTGAATTGGAAATGACTAGATACCATTGTTTCAGAGTCAGATTCTAGAGGAAAGGCGGTGCTAGAGGATCGATTGCTATTTTTTGGACCGAGGTAAGTGTTTGATCTAATCCTGGCTTGAGGGAATAGGACTAGAGTATTATTGTTGCTATTTGCTAAATGATCGAGTGTGGTGTATAGGCATGGTGACGAGTATCTATACACGGGCATCTAGCATGACCGTGAGTCTTATTTGTACTTGCTTTGGGGTATATTTTGAGAATAATTCTTAGTAAAATATGAATTCAACGTGAAGAGTTATTTGAGGAATTATTTATGAAAACATGAGATTTCTTAGAGCATTGGCTCAAATAGTAGTGATTTTTATGAAGTCGAAATCGTAAGTATTGTTAAGAAAATGTGGTTGGATCCCTTACCGGGACGAGTGAATTCTGATTGTTATTGCTCCCTTATTCGGTCGAGCGTTATATGTAATCTCTACTGTTGAGATGTTTGAGCTACTAGTGGTACCCTTATTGGGTAGATCGTGAAAATGCTGATTTTTCCCTAAAGGGGAACTCCTTGAAAGGAGACTATACGAATCAGATATGAAATATTGGGATCGTGTGGCACGTCGTCCACTATATTATGATTCTCAGGATCATGTGGTACGCCGTCCAATATATTATATTATTGGGATCGTGTGGCACCCTGTCCACTATATTATGATTATTGGGATCATGTGCCACGCCGTCCACTATATTATATTATTGGGATCGTGTGGCACGCCGTCCACTATGTTATGATTATTGGGATCGTGTGACACAACGTCCACTATATTATACTATTGGGATCGTGTGGCACACCGTCCACTATATTATGTTATTCGGATCGTGTGGCACGCCATCCAATATATTATATTATTGGGATCGTGTGGCACGCCGTCTATTATATTATGATTATTGGGATCGTGTGACACATCGTCCACTATATTATGATTATTGGGATCGTGTGGCACGCCGTCCACTATATTATATTATTGGGATCGTGTGGCACGCCGTCCACTATATTATATTATTGGGATCGTGCGCGCTGACCAATTATGAAAGTAAATAAGGTGATTTTGGTTTAATGTTGTCACAGATGACCCATTCTCCTTTCGGTTGTATACTTCACATATAATCATGTTGTTTTTCTATTATTGTTGTATCTATATATGTATCTGTACAGGTTGGTTTTATTAAGTCCTGTCTAGCCTCATCACTACTTCGCCGGGGTTAGGCCAGGTACATACCAGCACATGGGGTCAGTTGTGCTGATGCTACACTTTCTGTGCTTTTTGCACATATCACAACGTTTGAGTAGCTTACGGTCAGCAGCAGCAGTAGGATATTGTTGGGAGTTGACATCAGCTTTAGGGACTCTTGAAGTAACCTAGTCGGCGTTCGCAGGCAGAAGTCCCTATCCCTTATCTCAGTTTGTTTTATTGCATCAGAACAAACTTATGTATTTTTCATTCATTCAGACTTGGTTGTAGTACTCTTTAGTAGTCTGTGATATAGTGACACCAGGTTTTGGGGTTGTGTTGTGTTCAGTATATTTCCGCATTTGATTCTTCTTTATTTAATTTCTAAAGGGTATTCCGCAATGTTTAATTATTTTTAGCATATTCTGTTGTTAAGGATTTTCTGGCCTAACTTCGATAGTAGGCGCCATCAAAACTCCTGATGGTGGTAAATCCGGGTCGTGGCAGTATATTAATGGATTTGTGTGATCATTGGCTAGTTTTAGCGCATTGTGTGTTGTTTCAAGCCTTCGGAAGGATGTAGAATGCCGGTTGCGAGTCTTCGGAGCGAGGTGATTCTCCTTTATAATTCTATGAGTGGGAAATTACACCATAGGCGAGTTAAATTTATTATGTGCTCCTAGTTGTGTGGGCTACGTGCGCACGAGGTGACGAGAGTCCGTGCGTAGCAACTATATGTCATTGTCCGGGTAGTTTAGGACCCAAAAGCATTTTATATATGGAATAAATGTGAAATAATTTACGACTTAGATTGCTTAAACCACATTAAATTAGTAATTGGATTTTCTAAAAAGTCTTAAGCTTCGTCTTCTCGAATTAGTTAAGAGAGTTGACCTTTTCTTGGTTATTTGCTTCACATTGACTTCTTGACCATTTATCTGTTTGTGTGTTTATTTTGGAATGGGCCGAACGCCTTGGTAGATTAATAGATGCATCTATAGGCGAGTCTTCGACACTCAACAAGTGCACATTTATTTATGTTGGATTGGATTGTCGCCTCGGTATAATTTGCATGGTTGTATTGTTGCATGGACTTGTTTAAGTTATTACATGCCTCCGTTTGGCCCGAGATCATCTTGTTAATAATAAAAAGAAATCTTGGAAAATTTCCTATGAGAGAATTATTTGTTTACTTGTTTTCTTATATCTGTATAAAAATCATGTAAGAAAATAAATCCACTGCTTGATATGTATATTACAACAACAACAACCCAGTATATTCCCACAAGGTGGGGTTTGGGGAGGGTAATATGTAGACAGGCCTTACCTCTACCCGAGAGGGCAGATAGGCTATTTCCAATCGACCCTCGGTGCAGGTAAAGGAAAAGAAAACAAAAACAAAAACAAAAACCGCATTAGATACTCCAGCATCCAACGCATAAAAATTATCTAAACATAAGAGACATAAATACCATAAATAAGCATGCATGCAATGATATCATAACAGTAACTACCAGAAATGACTACCACAACAGAACACAACTAATCATCTATGGGCGGCCCTACCACGCCTCACCCACCCCGGACAAGAAGTACGAAAAATCTAGAAGCCCCTATCCTACCACCCTGATACTAGACCTCCAGACTTTCCTATCAAGGGTCATGTCCTCGAAAATCCGCATCCTGACCATGTCCTGTCTAATCACCTCTCCCTAGTATCTCTTAGGCCTCCCTCTGCCTTGCCTCACACCGACCACCGTTAGCCGCTCACAACTCCTCACCGGGGCATCGGGGCTTCTCCTCTACACATGCCCGAACCACCGAAGCCTCGCCTCTAGCATCTTCTCATCCACTGGGGCCACCCCCACCTTCTCCCGAATAACTTCGTTCCTAATCTTATCTAACTTGGTGAGCCCGCACATCCACCTAAGCATCCTCATCTCCGCAACCATCATCCTATGAACATGAGATTTCTTCACCGGCCAACACTCCGTCCCATACAGCATGGCAGGTCTAACCACAACTCTATAAAACTTCCCCTTGAGTTTCTGTGGCACTTTCTTATCACACAAGACTCCCGATGCAAGCCTCCACTTCGACCACCCCGCCGCTATACGGTGAGTGACATCCCCGTCTATCTCGCCCGTCCCCCTGGATCACCGATCCAAGGTATCTGAAACTATCCTTCTTGGCAATGGTGTGAGATCCAATCATCACGCTCCCACCTACTTCGCTCGACTCAGAGCTAAACTTACACTCCAGATATTCTGTCTTAGAACTGCTTAGTTTGAACCCCTTAGACTCAAGAGTCTGTCTCCATACCTCTAGCCTCTCGTTAACACCGACCCTCGTCTCGTCTACCAGGGACTATGTCATCAGCAAATAGCATACACCAAGGTACGTCCCCTTGAATATGCCGCGTCAAAGCATCCATTACGAAGGCAAACAAGAGGGGGCTAAGCGCAGATCCTTGATGGAGCCCCATAACCACCGGGAAATGGTCTGAGTCGCCACCCACTGTCCTAACCCTGGACTTAGCTCCATCGTACATGTCCTTGATTAGTCTTATGTAGTCTTTCGGCACGCTCTTAGCCTCGAGGCACCTCCATAGTACCTCCCTAGGGACCTTGTCATATGCCTTCTCCAAGACGATAAACACCATGTTCAGGTCCTTCTTCATATCCCTGAACTATTCCACCAATCTCCTAGCAAGGTGGATAGCTTCTGTAGTGGACCGACCCGGCATGAAACCGAACTGGTTCACGGAAATAGATGTCGACTCCCTCACCCTGGCCTCGATCACCCGCTCCCGGACCTTCATGGTGTGGCTTATTAATTTGATGCCCCTATAGTTGTTGCAACACTGGATATCCCCTTTGTTCTTATACAAGGGCACCACTGTACTCCACCTCCACTCCTCCGGTATCCTTTTGGACCTGAAGATCACATTGAACAACCTGGTGAGCCACTCCACTCCTGGCTTACCCATTCATTTCCAGAACTCCACCGGGATTTCATCTGGCCCGGTCGCTCGACCTCTACTCATCATACGCAAAGCCCACACGACCTCCTCCACCCTAATGCGCCTGCGGTACCCTAAGTCTCTATGCCGCTCTGGATGCCCCAGCTTCCCTAGTTCTATGCTTTGGTCCCCCTCCTCGTTTAGAAGATCTTGGAAGTACGCATGCCATCTCTGTTTGACTTGAGACTTCCCCATCAAGACTCTACCATCCTCATCCTTGATGCACCTAACCTGGTCCAGGTCCCGCGCCTTCCTTTCCCTTACTTTGGCTAACCGGAATAACTTCTTGTCCCCGCCTTTCTCCCCCAATTCCTCGTACATGAGGCCAAAAGCCGCGTTTTTAGCCTCTGTGACCGCCAATTTGGCTCTTTTCCTTGCCACCTTATATCTCTCTCTGTTCACCCGCCTTTCTTCCTCGCTTGTGCTCCCTGCCAACTTCGCAAAGGCAGCTTTCTTCACCTCTACTTTTCCTCGCACTACTTCGTTCCACCACTAGTCGCCCTGATGACTGCCTAGATAGCCTTTGGTTACCCCAACCACATCCCGCGCTGCCTCCCTAACCAGATTCGCCATCTCTGACCACATTGCTTCTGCTACCCCAGAACTACTCCAAGCACCACCATCAACGAACCTCCACTCCATCTCCTTGGCTTTCTCTTTAGTCATAGCACCCCATCTAATTCACGGTTGGCCCCGAGCATCCCTCCGCTTCTTCTTCACCCATATTCCGACATCCATCACTAGGAGTCTATGAAGAGTTGAAAGGGATTCTCACGGAATAACCTTGCAGTCCCTGCACAGACCTCTATCGCTCCTTCTAAGAAGGAGGTAATCGATCTGAGTCCTCGCCGTCGAACTTTTGAAGGTGACCAAATGCTCCTCCCTCTTCTGAAAAGACGAGTTAGCAATCAGAAGCTCAGAAGCCCTAGCGAACTCCAACAGCGCAGAGCCTCCTCTGTTCCTAACCTCAAGGCCAATGCCTCTGTGGACCTCACCATAACCACTAGCATCTGCCCCCATATGGCCATTAAAGTCCCCTCCAATGACCAACTTCTCATATTGGGGAATACTACGCACCAACTCATCCAAGTCATCCCAAAAATGCCTCTTGACCTTCTCATCTAAGCCCGCATGCGGTGCGTAGGCGCTGATGACGTTGAGGACGTAACCCCCGATAACCAACTTAATAGACATCAACCTATCGTTCACTCGCCTAACCTCCACCACGGACTCCCTAAGGTCCTTATCCACCAGGATGCCCACTCCATTCTTACCCCTCACGACCCCGGAGTACCACAACTTATACCCGTCTGCATCCCGCGCCTTCGTCCCTTTCCACCTAGTCTCCTGGACACAGGCTATGTTGACCCTCCTCTTTTGAAGAGTCTTCGCCAACTCAATGGACTTACCCGTCAGAGTGCCTATGTTCCCTCATCAAGAAGAAATTAATTTGTAATCTTATTGGCTCGCCTGACAGCATTTCCGGTGCCATCACGACCCGTAGTGGATTAGGGTCATGACAGATTTGGCCGTGAAAGTTGAGGTAAGTGTTTAATTTAACCCTATCTTGAGGGAATAAAAGTTGAATCTTGTTTTCTACTTCCCAAGTTATCGAGTACGATGTACAGGCATGGTGACGAATATCTATATATTGGTGTCTAGCCTGACCGTGAGCCCTTATTTGTGGATAGTTTGGTTGCTGTTATAGCTCCAATGTTTAGTTTGATGACTTCTATATGTTGTAAAGACTTTGTGAAAGAAATTGTGATCTTGTAACTTCGTGGAGCATTGTCTCAACTTGAAATGCAATTTGTGAAGGTAAATGAGATAAGTAACTCCTTGGAGATTTTAGGCTCAATTTTTAATGTGAACTATGAGATGAAAGTGAAAGAAAGAGAAGTGATAATGACTTATTCCCTTGCTGGGACGTTGATGATTATTGATATTGTACCCTTGCCGAGTTTTTATTTGTTGGTTTGTGTACCCTTTCTTGGGCTTACATTCCTGTTTTATTACTTTCTTTGCCCTTGTTTGTGATTGATGATTAGGTGAGGAAGAAAGTTAAAGAATGAAGGGTGATGCGGTGCGTTGAATGAAACTTGTGGATCAGGTAGCGCGCCACAACAAATGTTGAATGATATAGATCGGGTTACACGCCACAACAATGATATTTATGGATCAGGTTGCACGCTTCAACAATGTTAAAATATATTGGTATCGGGTTGTGCGCTGCAACAATTATTGATATAAATGTATTTATTTTGGGAATTAGTTTGTTGTCCGCTGTAAATTCTAAGATGCCCTTAGATTGTTATTCTGGATTTATTGTTAATATTTCTATCTCTACACAGCTTGCTCACCCTCCTATATTGTTTACTTCTCTTGTATTTTCAATTCCACTGTATATATATAATTGTACAGTTTTATGTGGTGGACCAGTCTAGCCTCGTCACGACTTCGTCGGGGTTAGGCTAGACACTTACCAACTCATGGGGTCAGTTGTGCGGATGCTACACTTTGTGCCAATTGCACAGGTCTAGGTTTTGAGCAACAGCAGCAGTAGTAGTACGGGAGCATGCATTCAGTATCGTGAGACCCAATGTAGCCTTGCAAGCGTTCGCAGGCCCGGAGTCTCTCTCTTGTTCTCTCTTTTAGACTATTGCCTCATTGTATTAGAGACTAACAACTTATGTGTTCTTTAAAACCTTAGTATTTAGAAATTCTTAGCATTTCATGAGTATTGTGACACCAGTCGTGGGTAGAGGCTTATATTGACTACTTCATGTTTTTTTCAGATCCTATAATTAAGACTTTCACTGTTATTTAATTTTGATGTTTTATGTAGTTGCTATAAGTTTTTAAAAGGATTTTTTATTTATAGAAAAGTAATTAAATTTGCTTGCATAGCTTTTACGAGTAGGCACCATCACGACTCCCGAGGGTGGGAAGTACAGGTCGTGACAAGTTGGTATTAGAGCTCTAGGTTACATATGTCTCACAACTCACGAACAAACAAAGTAGAGTCTGAGGGATTGGTACGGAGACATCTGTATTTATCCCTTAGAGGTTACTAAGTTAGGAAAAGTATCACATTTGTTCTTTCTTGTTGTGCGGTTTGATTTCTCAATGCTAATTGAATTTCTACTATATTCTTTCGTAATGGAGAGAACATGTTATTCTTCATCTTCCAATTATCAGTCCAAGCGCCAGGCAGCTCCCGCTAGGGGCAGAGGACAAGGCCATGCTAGAGGCCGAGGAAGGGGCAGAGCTCAGCCCCGAGCAGCAACACTAGTGGCGGAGCCTCGGGTCAGCATTTACGAGGATGTTCTGGCCCAAGCCACAGCAACTCCAGTGGGCCCATCTTAGGTCCCAGAGGGGTTTATTGCTACCCCAGTTCTTCAGCATGCCTTGGTCCGGTTGGTGAGCCTCATGGATAGTGTCACCCGAGCAGGATTTCTTCCTATAGCACCAACCACTTCTCAGGATCGAGGAGGAGCCCAGACACCTACTACTCATACTTTGAAGCAGGTAGCTCCTCAGGTTCACGCTCCAGTGGTTCTGCCAGCTATGGAAATTAAGCTCGTGGTAGTTGCACAGGCCGACGATGGAGTGGCTATGTCCGTAGATGCTTGGTGGAGGCTGGACAGGTTCACCAATCTCTTTACTGCTACTTTTAGTGGTGCACCCAATGAGGATCCTTGGGACTAGTTGGATAGTTGCCACGAGGTTCTTTGGAACATGGGTATATTTAAGTCCAATAGAGTTGACTTTGCTGCATTTTGCCTATCTAGACCCGCCAAGACTTGGTGGAGGGATTTCTATTTAGCTAGACCAGCAGGGTCTCCAGCCTTGACTTGGCATCAGTTCACACATATATTCCTGGATAAGTTACTCCCTGTTACATAGCATGAGGCCTATCAAAGGCAATTTGAGCATCTACATCAGGGACCAATGTTGGTCACCTAGTACGAGACCAGGTTTATTAAGTTGGCTCACGATTCTACTATCATACTCCCTACTGAAAGGGAGAGAGTGATACGATTTATTGATGGACTCATCCAGCCTATTCGTCTTTGAATGGCCAGGAGGTGGGAGTGATATTACATTTTAGGAAGCGGCCAATGTGGCCCGGAGGATCAAGGTGGTATTTTCACAAAGGGGTGCTCATAGAGTATACAAGAACCAGTCACTTAGGTCGATTCAGTGGTGCCTCATCTGGAGGCTGGGATTCTTATTATAGTTGCCAACCTTCTAGGCCTTTCCAGTTAGCCCTCAGGGTGTCTCAGGGTGCCCTATGTGATCGAGGGTTCCGTGGGCATTATTCTGATCAGTAGTCATTCAGTGCATTGCCAGCTCATATCAGCGCGCCACTACTTCATAGTTTCTGTGGACCTCATTCAGTTTGCTAAGGCTTGCCACAGTTTCGTCAGCTACATCGTTCTGAGGGATGTTATAAGTGTGGTGAGTATGGTCATATCAAGAGGGCTTGAACGAGGTTGAGGGGTACTCAATCACAGTAGCAGGGTCCCCGTCATATTATTTAGGCACCAGATGCTCTGCAGCCAACTATAAGCGGGGGTAGGGGTCTTAGAGGTGGAGATAGATGTCATAGAGGTGGAGCTCAGACCACCAAAAGTGGAGGCCAGCCAAGAGCAGCCATCCTAGAGAGGTAGATCAGGGTGGTGGGGGGACCAGCCCTGATGTTATGCTCTTCAGGATAGGCTCGAGGTTGAGGCTTCAAATGCAGTCATCACAGGTACAGTTCTTGTTTGCGATCGAGGTTTCTCGGTACTATTTGATCCAGGTTCTACGTATTCATATGTTTCATCTTATTTTGTACCATGCTTGGTCAAGCCTAGTAATGCTTTGGATATTCTTATATATGTGTCTACACCAGTGGGCAACTCTATCATGGTCGATCGAGTCCATCATTCCTGTGTTGTTGTGATTGGGAGTCTTGAGACCTGTGTAGACTTGTTGCTCTTAGATATGGTTGATTTCGATATCATTCTGGGTATGGACTGGTTATCACCCTATGACACTATCTTGGACTGCCATGGCAAGACTATAACTTTAGCTTTACCGGGTATGCCTCACTTAGAGCGGAGATGGACTCCAGGTCATTCTACCCGCAGTGTGATATCATATGTGAAGGCTCAACGTATGGTCAAGAAGGGGTTTTTCGCTTATTTAGCTTATGTTAGGGATTCCAATGCTGAGGTTCCCTCTATCAATTTTGTGCTCATTGTTCATGAGCTCCTTGATGTTTGTTCTTTAGACCTGTCGCGTATGCCACCTGATAGGGATATTGATTTCGGCATTGATCTAGCTCCAGGCACTCAGCCTATTTCTTTTCCGTCGTACCGAATGGCCCCGCCGGAGTTAAAGGAGTTAAAAGAACAATTGCAATATTTGCTAGAGAAGGGTTTCATTAGACTGAGTGTATCTCCTTGAGGTGCGTCGGTATTATTTTTCAAGAAGAAGGATGGGTCAATGAGGATGTGTATTGATTACCGACAATTTAACAAGGTAACGGTCAAGAATAAGTATCCACACTCGAGGATTGATGATTTGTTCGACCAGCTTCAAGGTGCCAGGGTATTCTTCAAGATTGACTTGCTACCCGGGTACCATCAATTGAGGATAAAGGCATCCGATGTCCCTAAGATAGCTTTCCACACTCGATATGGGCATTATAAGTTCTTCATTATGTCATTTGGGTAGACCAATGCCCCAACAGTATTTATGGAGTTGATGAATCGAGTATTCAATCCATAATTGGACATGTTCGTGATAGTCTTTATTGATGATATTTTTGTGTACTCCTGCAGCCAGGAGAAGCACGAGCAGCACCTTAGAGTTGCTATTTAGACTGAGGGATAGTCAGTTATCTGCCAAGTTCTCCATGTGTGAGTTCTGGCTGAGTTTAGCAGCATTTCTGGGTCACGTTGTATTAGCTAAGGGTATTCAGGTGGACCTGAAGAAGATAGAGGTAGTCAAGAACTAGCCTAGACCAGCATCAGTGACAGAGATTTGGAGTTTTTTGGGGTTGGCATGCTACTACAGATGATTTATGGAGAGATTTTCAACTGTTGTAGCCCCGATAAGGAGATTGACCCAGAAGGGTGCCTAGTTTAAAAGGTCAGATGAGTGTGAGGTGAGCTTTCAGAAGCTCAAGACAACTCTAACTACAACATCGGTGTTGGTTTTACCCATAGGATCAGGGTCCGATATAGTCTACTATGATGCTTCCCGCGTTCGACTTGGAGCAGTGTTGATGTAGGATGGCAAAGTAATTGCCTATGCTTCGAGATAGTCGAAGATTCATGAGAAGAACTATCCAGTGCATGATCTAGAGTTGGCAGACATTTGTCATGCATTGAAGATCTGGAGGCATTATTTGTATGGCATGGCGTGTGAGGCGTTCAATGCTTACAAGATTCTTCATTACTTGTTCAAGAAAAATGAGTTGAATTTGAGGCAGAGGAGGTGGTTGAAGTTATTGAAGGATTATGATGTCACCATTCTTTATCATTCGGTAAAGGCCAATGTAGTGGCCGATGCTTTGAATAGGAAGTTAGCCAGCATGGTAAATCTTGCTTATATTCCGGTTAGTAAGAGGTCGCTTGCTTTGGACATTCAGGCTTTAGCCAATCAGTTCGTGAGACTAGATGTTTCTGAGCCAAGTGGTGTGTTAGCTTGTCGCCCGTTCTTCATTATTGGAGCGTATTCGTGACTTAAAGTTTGATGATCCCCATTTGTGTGTCCTTAGAGACACGGTGCAGCGAGGAGGTGCCAAACAAGTTACCTTAGATGGGAATGGAATTTTGAGATTGTAAGGGCGAGTTTATGTGCCCAATGTGGATAGGCTTCGAGAGTTGATTTTAGAGGAGGACCATAGCTCCAGGTACTCTATTCATCCAAGCGCTGCGAAGATGTACCAAGATATGCGGAAACACTATTAGTGACATAGAATGAAGATGTATATTGTAGCATATTTGGCTTGTTGTTTGAATTGTCAGCAGGTTAAGTACAAGAATAATAGGCCAGTGGATTGTTTCTGAAGATTGAGTTTCCCGAGTGGAAGTGGGAGTGGATTACCATGGATTTTGTTACCAGGCTTCCATGAACTCGGAAGAAGTTCGATGCGATATGGGTTATTGTTGATAGGGTGACAAAGTTAGCACATTTCATTCCTACGGCAATCTCATATTCATCAGAGAGATTAGCTGAGATTTATATCCTGGAGATTGTTCGCCTTCATGTTGTGCCGACATCTATCATTTTGGATTGGGGTACACAGTTTACCTCGTACTTCTGGAGAGCAGTCCAGTGAGATTTGGGAACACAAGTCGAGTTGAGCACATCATTCCATCCCTAGACGGACGGTTAGTCCGAGCAAACTATTTAGATTTTGGAGGATATGCTCCGGGCTTGTGTTTTTGACTTTGGAGGTTCATGGGATCAGTTCTTGCCTTTAGCATAGTTTTCCTACAACAACATCTACCAGTCGAGCAACTAGATGGGTCCTTTTGAGGCTTTATATGGTGGGCGGTGTCAGTCTCCGGTTGGATGGTTTGAGCGAGGGGAGGCTCGGTTGTTAGGTACAGATTTGGTTCAGGAGTCCTTGGACAAGGTCAAGATTATTTGGGATAGGCTTTGTTCAGCTCAGTCTAAGGAAAAAGAGCTATGCATATCATATGGTACAAGATGTAGCTTTCATGGTTGGTGAGCGGGTATTGCTCCGGGTATCGCCTATAAAAGGCATGATGAGATTTCATAAGAAGGGGCAAGCTTAGCCCTAGGAACATTGGTCCGTTTGAGATTATTGATCAAGTGGGAGAGGTGGCTTATAGACTTGCATTGCCGCCTACTTTATCAGTCGTGCATCTAGTTTTTCATATATCCATGCTTCGGAGGTATCATGGTGATCTAGCCCATGGGTAAGACTTCACCACGGTCCAGTTGGACAAGGATTTGTCTTATGAGGAAAAGCCGATAGATATTCTAGACTGGGAGGTTCGTCAGTTGAGATGCAAGAGCTTTCCTTTTGTTCGTGTTCAGTGGAGAGGTCAGCCTCCTGAGGCATCGACCTAGGAGTGTGAGTCTGATATGAAAAGTCCTTATCCTCATCTTTTCCCCGACTCAGGTACTTCTTTGTTTTGTTTGTTCGAGGACGAACGGTTATTTTAGAGGTGGAGAATGTGACGACCCAAAAGGTCATCACCTATTTTCGTATTTGTGATGTGCTTCAAAACCTCATTTAGGGTTACCTCGGTTCGCATGTGCAGTCCACGAGTGTAGCCGAAAAGCTCAAATATAAATTCTATGAGGAAAATGCTAAATTTTGCTCTAGATTGATTAAATATGACTTCCATCAACATTTTGGGCAAACAAACTCGAACTCGTGATTTGATAGTTCCGGAGGGTCCGTAGGAAATTATGGGACTTGGGGGTATGCCCGGAATTGAATTTCGAGGTCCCAACCCCGAGAAATAATTTTTTTTTTGAAAATTGTTTCTTGTAAATAATTAAGGAAATTATAAATGAAATTTGATAAAAGACTTGGGTATCGGGACCATATTTTGGTTTCGCCACTCAATAAAAGTCTTATATATAGCTTAAGCACTTTCAATAAAGTTTGGTTAAAATTGGACGTCGTTTGACGTATTTCGGACTTAAAACTCTAAATTTTAAAGTTTATGAAGTTTGAAGAAAACTAGTGATTTTGAGGTTTGATTCATTGTTTTGATGTTATTTTGGTAATTTGATCGCACGGTTGAGTTCGTAGGATGTTCTAGAATTAGTGCATGTGTTTGGTTAAGAGCCCTGAGGGATCGGGAGTGTTTACGGGGTGTTTCCGAGTGGTTTAAAACTTAAGAAAATTGCAGGAAATGGCTTCAGCAGTTGCAGGTCCTTTTCTTCTTCGCGTTCACGAAGCTTTATGTTTTTCCTTCATTGTGTCCGCATCAATCCCCTCACGGTTGCGTAGTGTTATTTGACCCTGAGGTTTTGGCCCTCTTTTCCTCTTTGCAATCGCATACCTTTGACTGGGTTCGTGTAGTTTGCCAGATTCCTTCATTGCGTTCGCGTGATAGCCCACGCGTTCAAGTAGAACAAATCCTGGACCCTCCCCCCAGTCTTGCTCTTTGCATTCGCACTATCCCCTATCGCGAACCGGATGATTTGTCAAGTCTACCCTTCGTGAACGCGACCTTCTTCATGCGAACGCGAAGAGAAATTTTGCCTAGTTTTTTTTAAATGTCCAAAATAGAACAGTGACGAGAACTTTTCTTCAAACACACGAACTCCTTCTTCTCTAACGTTCTAGGGCGACTTTTAGAGCATTTCCAAATCTTCTTGGGTTAGTAAATCTTAACTCGTGTTCTTCAATTTCCATCAATATTTGTTGAATTCCTAAACCTAGAACATGTAATTTAGGGTAGAAATTGGGAGAAATTGGTAGAGTTAGGACTTTTTACTTTTTCTTGCTCTAGACCTTATTTTGGGGTCAAATTTGGGAATAAATTATATGTTTGGGCTCGTGGGTGAATAGAGTATTTAAGTTTGGTGCGAATCTCGAGTTTTGACCAAGCAGGCTCGGGGAAAATTTTGAAATTTTTGGGAAGAAATCTTGGAAATCTATAATTAGGCATTGGGTTAGATTTGTTTAGCATATATTGATATTATGAAGTCGTTATTGTATAGATTTGATTCCGTTGGAGCCGAGTTCGAGAGGGAAAGCGTTGTTGTGGATTGATTTGGCCATGGAAGTTGAGGTAAGTGTTTGGTTTAACCCTAGCTTGAGGGAATAAGAGTTGAGTCCTTTTTGCTACTTGCTAAGTGATCGAGTACGATATATAGGCATGGACGAGTATCGATATACTAGTGTCTAGCATGACTGTGAGTCCTTATTTATAGATAGTTTTGTTGTTGTTATGCCTCCTACGTTTAGTTGATGACTTCTATATGTTGTAAAGACTTTGTGAAAGAGATTGTGATCTTGTAACTTCGTGGAGGATTGGCTCAGCTTGAAATACAATTTGTGAAGGTAAATGAGATAAGTAACTCTTTGGAGCTTAGGCTCAAGTGTTAATGTGAACTATGAGATGAAAGTGAAAGAAAGAGAACTGATAATGATTTATTTCCTTGTCGGAACATTGATGGGTATTGATATTGTACCCTTGCTGGGTATTTATTTGTTGGTTTGTGTACCCTTGTCGGCGCTTCGATTCTTATTTTATTACTTTCGTTGCCCTTGTTTGTGATTGTTGATTGGGTGAGGAAGAGTGTTAAAGTACGAAGGGTGATGTTGTGCATTGAATGATATTTGTGAATCAGGTTGCGCGCCGCAACAAATGTTAAATGATATGGATCGGGTTGCACGTCGCAACAATAATATTTATAGATCGGGTTGAACGGTGCGATAGTGTTGAAATATATTGGGATCGGATTGCGCGTTGCAATAATTATTGATATAAATGTGTTCATTTAGGGTATTAGTTTCTTGTCTACTGTAAATTCTAAGTTTCCCTTAGATTGTTATTCTTGATTTACTGTTAGTATTGCTATCTCCTGACAGCATGCTCCCCCTCTCATATTGTTTACTTGTCTTGTATTTTCGATTCTATTGTGTATATATATATATATATATATATATATATATATATATATGTGTGCGTGTGTGTGTGTGTGTGTGTGTGTGTGTGTGTACTCACACACACACACACATATATATATATATATATATATATATATATATATATATATATATATATATATATATATATATATATAATTGTACATGTTTATGTGGTGGTCCAGTCTAGCCTCGTCACTACTTCATTGGGGTTAGGCTAGACACTTACCAGCTTATGGGGTTGGTTGTGCTGATGTTACACTCTTTGCTATTTGCATAGGTCCATGTTTCGAGCAGCAGTAGTAGTAGCAGTAGTGCGGGAGCAGGCTTTCAGTATCGTGAGACCCGAGGTAGCCTTGCAGGCGTCCGCAGGCCCGGCATTTCTCTCTTATTCTCTCATTTTAGACTGTTGCCTCCTTTTATTCGAGACAAACAACTTATGTGTTCTTTCAGACATTTGTATTTAGAAATTCTTAGCAGTTCGTGAGTATGTAACCCTTGTCTTGGGTAGAGGCTTATATTGACTACTCCGTGTTTTATTCAGATCCTATAATTGACTTCCGCTATTATTTAATTTTGATGTTTTATATTGTTGCTATAAATTTTTAAAAATATTCTTTTAAAGTAATTAAATTGGCTTGCCTGGATTCTATGAGTAGGCGCCATCATGACTCCCGAGGGTAAAAAATCCGGGCCATGGCAATATGTAGATGATATGCTGATAATAAGGAATGACATTGCCTACATAAATGTGACTAAGCGTATGCTAATTAGCAAGTTTGATATGAAAGACTTGGGAGTTGATGATCTAATTGTAACTATTAAGATCCATAAGACTCCTCTGTCATTCACAGTCTCATTATTTAAAACAGTACTTGAAAAATTCAAGCACTTTGATTTTAAAGTGCAAAGACTCCAATTGACGTGAATCTTGCACTAGAAAAGAATAAAGGCCATAACATATCACAATTGGATTATATTCGTGTGTTGGAATGTTTAATGTATATAAATAACCAGATATAGCTTGTGCTATAAGTAAATTGAGTCGATACACAAGTAATCCATGTCAATCTCATTGGACGACAATGACATGAGTTTTCGGATATTTAATTCATACCCAAGACTTTGTTTTGCACCATAGTAAATATCATGCGGTGATTGAGGGATATTGTGATGCATAAAGGATCAAAGGTTCAACTTATTCTAAGTCCACAAGTGGATATGTATTTATAATAGGCAGAGAAGCGGTATCTTGGAATCCGTCCAAATAAATTTGTATTGCCCGCTCTATAATGGAGGCTGAGTTCATAGCCTTAGATAAAGCCGGTGAAGAAGTTGAATGGATTCGGAGTTTCATGAAAGACATTTCATTATGGCCCAAACCATTGGCACCAATATACATACATTCCGATAGTCAAGAGGCAATCAGAATGGCCATGAGCGTTATGTATAACAGTAAATCTTGTGGTTATAACGATTAACTTTGCAAAGTCAAGTGATAACGTGTCGGATCCACTTACAAAGGCCTAACTAGAGAGGCAGTTTAGAAATCATAGAGGAAATGGTACTATGGCTGAGAACAAGTCATTATGACGGTAACTCTACCTAGAAGACTGGTGATCCCAAGATATAGGTTCAAGAAGACCAAACAAAGTCATTAATGACGATTCAACATTGTCAACTAAAACTTCGGTCCATTCTCGTGATGAGACATTATTCAGTACCAAGGATAAAATATTAAGGATTTTTAATAATTTTAAATTTGATACGGGGTATATCAAATAGTGCATCTACGGGATGATACGTTTAAGAATCACATATGTAAGTGTGAAGTGCTAGTCGCTTCAAGGAGAATTTTGTAAGGCCAATTCTCTACGTACTTATTAAACCAGGCGGTGTTCATGGTAGAAACAAACACAACAATGAGAACCGAACACGACTAAGGGTTGATTGTGTGACCTAGAGTTGTCCAGGCATACAAGAATGTTCGATGGTTTAAAGATATCAAATCTACCGATTGATCGAATATATTCGACATAAATTCACTACAAAAAGTTCAAAGGAAAACCTACTTATTAAGCTGCGATTAATCCTTGCTTGCAAATCAAAACGGTTTTCATGCATATTTCTGTGTATAGACATTCCCTATTCATGTGGGGATTGTTGGATATTTAAGCTATTTTAGCTTAAAAAGGGGTGAATAGGAAATGGAGGAAAAATAATATTATTTGAGTTTCTCTCCTTGACAAGGAACATTGTCCTATATTGGAGGAGAAAAAGACTTTTGATGGATATATATATACAATTGTTCTTTTTGTAGCTCTTAAAGACATAAGAAGAAGGCAAGTCTTATGTTGTCATCGCGCGCTCAGCCTGGGTTCAGCTTCGGACTCGAATTTGGTCAATTGATTAATTGATTGATTTTTTTTTGACCAAATTTATTCGTTTATAGTAAATATTAACGTAATATTAAATATCTATTTTTGGCTTCGGATTTGGATTTGGTCAATTGATTGATTGATTAATTTTTTTGACAAAATTTATTTGTTAATAGTAAATATTAATGTAAAGTGATTAAATATCCGTTTTTGTAATGAAAAAATAATATTAAATACAAATTATCTCCTCTACTCGTCCATTCCCCATTCGTGGGGGATTGTTGGGTTTAAAGCTATTTTAGCTTAAACGTGGGTGAATGGTAAATGGAGAAAAAATAAATATTTTGGTTTCTCTCCTTAACAAAGAGACATTGTCCCATATTGGACGTGGAAAAGACTTTTGATGGATATATATATATATATATATATATATATATATATATATATATATATATATATATATATATATATATATATATATATATATATAATTATTCTTCTTCTAGCTCTTAAAGAGTTAAGAAGAAGGCAAGCCTTGCGCCATTGTCGTCGTTCGCTCGGCTCGGCTTCGACTTCGGCTTGGGATTTGGTCAATTGATTGATTAATTTTTTGGACCAAATTTATTTGTTAATAGTAAATATTTACGTAATATTATTAAATATTTGTTTTCTGTTTCGACTTCGGATTCGAATTTGGTCAATTGATTGATTCACTAAATTTTTAGACCAAATGTATTTGTTAACAGTAAATATTAACTTACTTTTATTAAATATTTGTTTTTGTAACGAAAAATTAATATTAAATCCAAATTATCTCCTCTACTAGTCCATTTTTTGTAATAGAAAAGTAATTTCTCTGCTAGTTTAATTTGCGTAAATGGCCATTTATGTTATGCCCATTTTACGTAACTGACCAACTTTGTTTGAACTCAACAGGTTGGGGCTATAAATAGCCGTCCATTATCTCAGATTTTATATATAAAATTCTGAATTCTTCTCCTTTCTTCTGCATTGTTTTGACTACAAAGAAAGAAACAATAAGTGTGATTTGCAATAAATCATTATGTTTGTTGAAACACTGGGGTTTGAATTATCGCTACACTAGTGTTTAGTTCGATCTATCCTGTGTGAAAATAATCAACCACCTCGGGTACTCGGAGGGGATTAAGTTCCTTAAGGAAGCACTGTGAAGTGAGTGAGCTCGAATTAAATTCTATTTCTTCTACATTTATGTTTATGTTATTTTATTTTCTCTTGAATTATTTTACAAATACAATTTACTAACAATAAGTGCATAATTTGTTGTTTTTTATTATCGCTGCATAACTATTTAATATGTATTCTTGCTTAATTTTATCATTTTAGTACGATGAATTGACGTGAAAGACGGCAAGGTGAGGAAGTTATTTTAACTGTTTTACCTGTTTCTCAAAAGTGAGAAGGAGAGAGAGAATTGCTAAAAAAAATTATTTCCTAGCATGCATTGAAAAAAAAAAAAGGACAGAGAAGAACTTTGTAATTAAAAGATTTTTGTGTTTTCTCTGTCTCTTTCACGTTTATGCTTAGCCATTATTGTTAATCTCTCTTAATGCCTCAGCATTATTCAGGGTATACTAATAAATTCTCTTTATTTCTAATAGAATTAAGGTTTATGAACAGATGTAATGTTCAAATTATTTTTTGTAGTCAATTATGGCGACTATTAAGCAAGGAGCGAGGGAATCAACAGGATGGTATCTCAAATTCTGTAAATTTCAATTTCTCAACTTTGACCTATTGTTTTTGTGTATATATATATGTTTTGTTTTCCCAATAACGAATACATATAATTCAAGGGAATTTCACAGGGTTCAGAGATTGCAATGTTGGTATTTGACTTTTGCAGCCTCCTTTATGCGAATTTGAGGCAAGTCATTCCTTTTAACAGAGGAGAAGCTTATTTTATTTTAGGTCGCATGTATGACTATATATGTGTTTTATTGTTGCAGTTTTTCAAATTCCCTTGTTAGAATTCATGGTGCTACACCGATTAGACGAATCAGTTTTCACAATCAAGCACAACAAACAATGGCTGCTCGTATCCTTGTTAGAATTCATGGTTCTGCACCCCTCACACAAACCAGATTCCACAATCAAGCCCAACGAACAATGGCTGCATCTATAGCCAGTGGATCAACATATCGCTGAGCTAATACAGAAATAATGGTAATAATGGTATATCTGATTAAGAGCTAGCTAGAATTGATTTATTAACAAAACTGAGATTGAGGAAATTGTATGAGGCTTTTAAGAAAATTTATATCTTGAGTTAATGATGAGATTATTGCTGTCTTTAATTTTGTGATTTTGTCTTGGGGATCTTATTTTGATTTTGGTTGACGATCCACCATCTATTTATAACTTTTTCCTCCTACCATTTGAAAAGTGGAAAGGAAACCAAGGGATATTTAGCAACATGCTCACTGCAGTTGAAGTTTGGCCACGTTAAAGTATATATTTTTCTCCAATGTATCTAGTAATATTTGATTCACTAATGAAATAATGTTTTAGTGACAAGCGACTTCTTTAATCGACTCAGTTAATGAGTGAGGGATCAGTTTGTAATTAAGTTAAAACAAGAAAGGGCTAAAGCATAAAGTTGTTAGAAGGCAGTTAGTGTGCTTCTCTTCTATATAGTATAAGCTCCTCCTAGTACCAGAATACAAAGTAATAACAAATGATTTCCTCTTTACTTCTCTCTCTCTCAGATGTTCTTTGCTTCTGAGTTGGTGTGCACTGATCTGCATGTCACCATAGAATCTCCATTGAGGACTGGTACTTACCTCTGTCTGGCTCAACTTAACATGGTATCAGAACAGATATTATGATTTACAGAAGCTCTGGTGTGGTCTGACGAAATTCTGGCAAATTGAAGTAATACGAAATCCTAATTCCTTAACATGACAGGAAATGAGCTAACCCTAATCGAACACAATCATCCACTTTTTCAACAAGCATCCGATGCTCTAGAACTAGTTTTGATTTCTAAAAATTAAATGACCCAGAAAATTATGCCCTATGAAGTAGGGCAATGAAACTAGCTCTTAGGCGTAAAAGTAAGCTTGGATTTGTGGACGGAAGTTGTGTTAAGAGCATGTACAGGGGAGAATTAGCGGAATAGTGAGAGAAATATAGCGTGACTGTGTTGTCGTGGATTGGATACAGTTGCGTGCCAAGCATAGTTTTCGCATCTAATGTTAGGAAATTATGGAATGATTTTGAAGAGAAATTTGATAGGTGTAGCTTAACAAGGATTTATCATCTTTGGACTGAAATAGCCACACTAAAACAAGGCACTGATTCAGTGACTACTTACTACTCAAAGATGTCATATTTAAAGAGTGAATTGAATATATTGTCACCTAAATGTTCTTGTGAATGTGAGGAATCGAGGCCTTCATTGATTCATTTACGGAAACAACAATCTTTTCAGTTCCTCATGGGGCTAAATGAGAGCTACAGCAATATGCAAAGTAATATGGTGATGAGAAGGCTAGTGGTGTCTGTAAATGAGGCATATGCCATGTTACCCAGGAAGAGAGTCAGAGGGCATTACATGTGACAGACACTAACATAGATCCTCTAACTATGTTAGCAGGGAAGACTCAGGGATTTAAGCCACGGAAAACTAGGTTGATCTGTGAACATTGTGGATACAAAGGTCACTTGATAGAGAATTACTATAAAAAATAGTTGGATATCCAAATGATTTTAAAAGCAAAAAGAAGACTCAATTTGGTGGGCACTGAACCTATTCCAACACTGCTAGTGCTAATGATACAACTGGAAACACTAATCAACCACAAGGACAATTATCTCATAGAAGAACAATACAAGCAATTGGTGGGACTGTTGAATAAACTTGCGGAAGGTGAATGTTCTACTAATATGGCAGGAATTGTATCCTTGTTGTCCAATGCTACTATAAGTAGTTGAGTGTTAGACTCAGGAGCTACTCATCATATTACTTATAATAAAGAAGTACCAATCAATGTTAAAACAAGTGGAAAACTAGAAAGTAATGGTGTGCAATTTCCAACTGGTAACAAGGCATGGATAACACGTATAGAAGATGCAACAATCCTAGGAGACTTGTGCATAAG
Organism: Nicotiana noctiflora; assembly: GCA_032618575.1. Classification (NCBI taxonomy): domain Eukaryota; kingdom Viridiplantae; phylum Streptophyta; class Magnoliopsida; order Solanales; family Solanaceae; genus Nicotiana; species Nicotiana noctiflora. The sequence goes on along the minus strand of JASVEL010000487.1, from coordinate 162,070 downwards.
AGATATACTGCATGTACCAGATTTTAAGTTTATTCTCTTATCTGTGGCTAAACTCACTAGGGACCATAGTTGCATAGTCAAGTTCTATCCTGCTTTCTGCATGCTCCAAGGTCTCTACTGTGGCAAGGTCTTGGGGATCAGTAAGGAATTTGAAGGTCTTTACATATTGAGAGAATGTGCAAAGGTAGCAGGAATAATAGTTTGTGTTGTAAAAAAGGAGGAAAACACCAAACTATGGCATCTCAAACCAGGACATGCTTCTATAAAGTCTATGTAACATATAGTTTCACTTCAAAATGATATTAGTGGAAAGGAATTGAAAAACTGCAATGTCTGTCCTCTAGCCAAACAATATAGATTATAGTTCCCCACTAGCACTACGATGTCCACTAGTATATTTCATTTTATCCACTTAGATGTCTGGGGACCTTATAAGATCCTAGCCTATGATAGAAAGCAGTATTTTGTTACGTTTTGTTGATGACTTTAGTAGGTATACATGAGTCTTCTTAATACAGTCAAAGACTGAAGTCTATGTTGTTTTGAAAAATTTCATTTCTCTAATAAAAACTCGGCTTGATGCGAATATCAAGATTCTGGGAAATTATAATGATACAAAGTTTTTTAATTCCAAATGTTATGAATTTCTCTTCTAATTAGGCATTATTCATCAAAGAATTTGTTCATATACACCTCAATATAATGGAAACGTAGAGAGAAAACACAAATAAATTATGGAGGTAGCTAGAGGCTTAAGATTTCAGAGTAGTATGCACATTGAATTTTGGAGTGAGTGTGTTAGAACAATAGTCTACTTGATCAATAGGCTACCTACATAGGTCCTAGAAGGCAAGACTCCTTATAATGTGTTTGTGACGACCTGGATCGTCGTCACATGAGCTACCACCCCGTTTTTCCCGTTAAATGCTTATTCATGTTTCAATATGTGTGTTTGATGAATTTGAGTCAATTCGGATTGAGTTTGGTAGGAAGTGAGACAAGTAGTATCTTTAATAAAGGAATTGCTTGGAAAGAAAAGTCAATTGGATGCTGACGTATGAGTTACAGGGCTCGGAATTGAAATCTGGTAATTTGGTTAGCTCGCTATGATGAAATGTGACTTAGGTGTGAAATCAGAATGTAATTGGGAGGTCCGATGTAGAAATAGGCTTGAATTGGCGAAGGTTGAATTTTGGCGAATTCCACTTGGTAGGTGATCTTTTGATCCGGGAGTCGGAATGGAATTTCGACAGTTACAGTAGCTTTGTCAGGTGATTTTGGATATGTCCGCAAATTTTCAGGTCATTCGGACTTCGTTTGGTCAGGTTTTAGATTGAATGAGAAATTTGAAAGTTATAGTTAAACTTAAGCTTGAATTTGTTGAAAACGGACGATTTTGGTGTTAACGATAGTGATTTTATGATTCGAACAAGATTGAATGATGTAATAGATCATATCTGTATTTTTAGTTGAGGTCCCGAGGGCCTTGGGGTGATTTCTGATGGCTAACGGGCACATTTGGGCTGCAAAAGTACAGCAAAAATTGCAGAGTAGATTCGCTCTATGTGATCGCATGCATGGGGCTGCGATCGAATAGAAGGAATGGGGGAGCCCAAAAATTTGCTCTATGTGATCGCGTAAGGTGGCCTGCGATCGCATAGGCTTGTGATTTTGTTCACTGCAATTGCAATGCATTGTATGCGATCGCAGAGTAGGTTTTGGAAAGCTGCTGAATTTCTTCTATGCGATCGCGTAATTGGCATTATGATCGCATAGCTTGGGATAATTGTACTGTGCGATCGTAGAGGAGGAGTTGCGATCGCGTAAGGTATTTAGATTGTTCTATGCGATCGCATGGTGTGTATTGCGATCGCATAAGGCAAAAATGGGGAGCTAGAAAATTGTTCTATGCGATCGCAATAGATGGGATGCGATCGCATAGATTAAGGTCAGATCGGGACATAATGTTTTAAGGACATTTCCCCAGCGCCCCAACTCATTTCTTCCTCCATTTTTTTGCGATTTGGAGAGCTTTTGGACGGGAAGTAAGAAGCTTTCATCGGGGAATCATTGGAGGTAAGTTTTATGAGTTAAATACATATTTTTATACAAGAATCATCCATGAAATTCATGAATTTATGGCTAAAAATCAAGAAATTATGGCTTTGAGCAAAAATTATAAAATGATGATTTGAAGGGCCATTTGTGGTCCGAATTGGGATTTCTTGGTATGTACGGACTCATGGAGAGATGAGGAGCCTGGGAATGTAAATTTTGGAATTTTTCGAGATGTGGGCCCCGGGCTCGGGTTTTGCCAATTTCGTATTTTTGGATATTTTTCTAGTTCTTCTGATTGGGTTATGTTCCAATAGCTCATTGTAACATATTCCTTATATTTTTAGCAGATTTGACGTGCGAAGAAGTGAATTCAAAAGTCAAAGACATAGCGGACTAATTCCGTGACCGATTTGAGGTGAGTAATAGATGTAAATGATGACCAAAGGGTTTGAAACCCCGGTATATCACATCGTGACGCTATGATGAGGCGAGTCACATACTTTACAGTGAGTGCGAGGTCGATTATGATTGAGGACTGTGAACTAGTCCGACCGAATGATGTTGAATTAAATCATTTGCTTGACATTAACCGAAAAACCTCTTACTTGGATGGTTATGAGTATATTTGGGGTTGTATGCCAACCGTTTGAATCTCGCAGGGATTGTTATCATTGTTTCCAAAACATATAGTATGTTTCCTGATATTAGCCGGAAATGAATATTATATCAAAATGGATAAAAATTGCTAAGGTTTTAATCACCTAATTATAATTGTGATAAGTGGAACAAAAATTGGTAAAAATGATTATGTATTTATGATTGTGCATGAACCGGGCTGCACGCCACAGTGGATGTGATATTGTATATATCGCGCTCGGGCTGAAGGAGCCCCTCCGGAGTCTGAACCCCCCACAGTGAGCACCAGGGTACTCGTGGATCGGACTACGCACCGTAGTGGTCATGAGCATTTGCATTGCATTCATACATTGGGATAATTATATATCTGCTGCAGCTGTTAATATTTGTTATTCCCCTGTTAAATGCGATGAAGTATAGGTTTTTGCTTTACATTGTGGTATATTGGGAATTCTTACTTTCCAGTCATTATACATGTCTATTACCACTGAGTTGGAAGAACTCACTTTACTCCCTACACCATGTGTGCATATCCAGGTACTTCACGAGCTAGCTGAGCTATTGTTGAATCTAGAGTGTCATTCAGAGTTATCGAGGTAGTTGTCTGACCACCGCATGACCCGACTTCTCCCTTATCCCTTGTTATTTGATTTTTCTGTGTATTTCAGACTATGTACTATTACAGTCTTCTTATAATGTACTATTAGATGCTCTATATTCGTGACCCCCAATTCGTTGAGAGGTGTTTCCCAATATTATTGGGATATTTGATTTGACTATTTTGTTTGATAAACTTATAACATCAATGCTGCTTTTAAAATTATGTAAAAAAATTGGCTATGAACTTCATGCTCGGGTCGAGGGAGTAATTGGTCGGGCTTGCCTAGCAGTGGTGTTGGGCGCTATCACGGCCGGGATTTGGGGTCGTGACAAGTTGGTATCAGAGCCTAGGTTACTAGGCTTCACGAGTCTTGAGCCGGTTAGTAGTGTCTCCTGGATCGGTACGGAGACGTCTGTATTTATCCTCGAGAGGCTACAGAACCTTTAGGAAATAATTCATGTTCTCGAACTCTTGTCGTGCGACTTTGTTATTTTGAGAACTAAATTTTTGTATTCTATTCTCTGCAGGTTGCGAGAACTCGTGCTACCGGATGTGGCGGACGACCACCATTGCCACCTGTAAAAAGCCATGGACGCGGCTGTGGTCGGGGTCAAGGTAGGGAAGAAAGGGCAGTACCAGTTGACCCACTAGTTGACCCTATTTAGGACCATCCTCCAGTTGTTGATGCCCTAGCAGCACCTGTTCAAGCATCGGTGGTGCCTATTGTGATTCCTGGTCTTCAGGAGGCTTTAGCTCAGATATTATCTGTCTTTACCGGTCTGGCTCAGACAGTTTCAGCCTCTACTATCACAGCTACTTCTCAGATCGGGGGTGGTCATCAAACTCCCGCAGCTCACACACCTGAGCCAGTTGTACAGGGATTATATACACCAGATACAGCTCCAATTCAGCTAGTTGCACCGGTTGCCCCAGTAGCGCCAGCCGCACAAACGCCATGGTATATTGTTCTAGTGATGCCAGATGACGATCAATGTCGACTTGAGAGGTTTGGTAGACTTCAGCCTCCAAAATTCAGTGGTACTGAGGGCAAGGATGCCCAGGAATTTCTAGATAAGTGTCAGAGAATGCTTTGCACGGCAGGGATATTAGAATCTAGTGGGGTGTCTTTTACCACATTCTAGTTCTCCGGGCCAACATTTACTTGGTAGGAGGAGTTTGAGAGGCGTAGACCTGTAAGAGCAGTACCCCTTACGTGGTAGCAATTCTCCACTCTCTTTTTGGAGAAATATGTGCCGCAATCTCGCAGAGAAGAGATGCGCCAACAATTTGAGTGGCTAATTTAGGGTGATATGACAGTGACCCAGTACGAGTTGAAGTATACACTGTTGGCTAGACATGATACATCAATGATTTCTACAGATCGAGAGAGGATCATAAGGTTTTTGGATGGCCTTAACGATTTGATTCATATTTTGATGGCTAGAGAGAGAATGTCAGCAAGTTCTTTTGAAGAGCTAGTTGATATGGCTAGGAAAATTATTGTCGCTAGGAGCATGATGAAAGGGAGGCTAAGAGGCATCGAGGTTCTGGTAACTATAGTGGTGCTCCATCTAGGGGCCAATTTCAGCAGGGTTGAGTTCGTTCTTTCAGACTTCATCAGACAAGTCGCCTAGAGCACAGTGGAACATCTTCCAGCCGTGGCCATCAGGGATATTAGCAGGGCCAGCCTTCACTCAGTGCCCTTCCAACCCAGAGTTTTATTCCTGACTCTTCAGCCCAGGGTTCACCTGCAGCGAGAGGTTCTCATCAGTCCTCTTCTCCGGCATAGGGCAGATGCTATGAGTGTGGTGAGCTTGGTCACATTAGGAGACAGTGTCCTCGACTTCAGCGTAATCGATCTTAGTAGAGGGATCAGCCCTCCCATTCTACTCCATCTACTTCAGCACCATCCCAGTCTAGTAGGGGTGGGGGTCATTTTTCTAGAGTTCGTCCAAAGGGCGAAGATCGATCCAGCGGTGGTCAGCCACATTTTTATGCACTTCCTGACATGAGAGATGTTGTTGCTTTAGATGTAGTGATCACATGTATTATTTCTGTTTGCCACAAGGATGCTTCTGTTCTATTTGATCCCGGGTATACATATTCCTATGTATCTTTATACTTTGCTGATCAATTGGGTACGACCCGTAGTTGTCTTGCCTTGCCTATTCATGTATCTACCCCGGTGGGTGATATTGTTATTGTGGATCATGTATATCGATCCCAGCTTGTTACTATTGGGGGTATGGAGACCCGTGTTGATTTGCTGTTGTTGAGTATGGTAGACTTTGATGTGATTCTGGGTATGGATTGGCTATCCTCGTACCATGCTATTCTGGACTGTTATGCTAAGATGGTTACTCTGGCCATTCCGGATATTCCGAGAATTGAATGGAAAGGTCCGACCGATTATATTCCAAGCAGGGTAATCTCTTTCTTAAAAGCGCAGCGGATGGTGGAAAAAGGATGCTATAGATCTTATTATCTTCAAATTCTTAATGCATAATGTATACGGTCGAAATCAGGTATTACTAATTTTTCGTGCTCAAGGGGTCTCCCTAAGCCCGAGCACAGGTAAGGTCAAGTTCGAGCTAGATGGACCAGACTCAGGCTCGAAGACAGAGTGTAATGCATGGGGATCGAAGTACTATGAACACCAAAGCCGTGTATGCTCAACTCATAAATAATGTCGTTATGGATATGTAACAGAATGAGCAAGATTCCTGCCATGTCCCTAAGATCATGGCGTAAATCCCCGAGCAGATTTTTAGAAATCCATTCTAGGCAGTTAGACAATTGTCCCAATAAGATTCTTTACTGTAAATGAAAATGTACATCATTTAAGGTTGCCCTATTATTTAAAAGGGAACCAATCATTTGTAAACATTATCTAATCATTGGCAAAGAACATACTCTCTGCTTTTTCGCTCATTGTTCATCAGAATTGTCCTTTAGCTTCACTATTTTTGCATTATTATTCTTGATTCATCTCGAGGCCACTGAGCTTGAGGTCGATATTGCTTAGTAACATCGATTTGTTTTATTCATTTCTCACATTTATACTTTATATTTTTTAATTTTTATTAGTATTGAACTAAATCACATATCTTAAAACTACAAATCAAATTTAATTGTTACTCGTATTTTTGAGGTAAACAGTTTGGCGTCCACCGTGGGGCTAAAGATAATAGTGATTACTCAAATATTTATGTTCATAATACACATGTTATTTTTACACTTTATCTTGTCAAGAAATTTGATTCTTAGGATTAAACATGTCCAACTCTCAAAATGCACATTTTCATGACAACGAAGGTCTTGAATTTCATGGGGAAAGCAATAACGTAGGGGTCGGTGTACCACCGATAAACCCTGGGGGAGTGCCAAATGTGAAACCAGATGTTGTTAGTTCGAACATATAGATTTAGGCGCAAACCCCTAAGGAATTGTACATAGGGAATCTGATCTAGTGGTCAAGGAACACAAGTTATAGGAGACAGATGAGCCATCCACCCAGTGATATTATGTTGCAAGCTCAGTTGATTGCCATCGCTTAACTTCAGAGTCAGAATAAAACTCCGAGTATAGCCGAACCAGAAAATACACGCCGTGCTGAACTGGCACCAGAGAAGTCAAACAAAAATGGCTCGGGTACTGACCCAGAGAATGCTCGAAGATCTCACCAAGAGGAACAGGTCCGAGTAAAAGAAGATTGAATGACAACGACAAAAAAGTTGAAACTTATAAATCCCGTGTTGACCAAATACCGGGAGCACCTCTAGTCTTGAAAGGTTTAGATACCTAAACATTCATACAAAAACCATTTTCTACGAGCGCGGATCTGATGCCCATACCTAAAAAGTTTTTCATGCCCGATATACCCAAATATAATAGGATAACTGACCCAAATGAGAATAATACCTCATATACTTGTGGGATTAAGGGAAATGACCTAAATGATGATGAATCGAGTCAATGTTGTTGAAACGAATTGGGGAAACTTTGTCGAAAGGAGCCATGATTTGGTATCACAACTTTTCTCTTAACTCTATTGATTTGTATGTTATGTTAGCGGACGCATTCATGAAAGCACACACTGGGGCTGTAAAGGTGGCAACGAGGAAATCAGATGTTTTCAAGATAAAACAAAGGAACGACGAGATGATAAGGTTACCACATGTCTCGAATGATTGGGAAGTACAAGTTTTTATTTAGAGTTTGAATGAAAGGAGTTCGATTGCGTCTCGACAATTAAAGTAGAGTCTGATCAAGTATCCGGCTATGACACGGTTAGACGTGCATAATCATTATCAATCAAAGATCAAGGTTGAGGAGGACCAGTTAGGAGCCCTCTCGGGTACCTTTTATCCTAATTGATTGGCAGCCGTGCCCCCAAGGGATATAGATAGGGAATCGAGGACAAACAAAGAACAACATCAGCCCTATGTTGATCGGAGAAACAATGGCTCGGGTTGTTACACTCCTCATAATAATCGAAGAAATTATCGAGGTCAAAGATCTTGGCGACTCGTGAATAAGAATGGCTTTGAAAAATATACCAACCCCGCAGATGCACCTTGATTGTCAGCGTATAATTTTAGCGTAGACGCATTAGGTATCGTATCAGCTATTGGAAGAATCAAAGACACCAAGTGGCCCAGACCCATACAAACTGATCCCTCTCAACGGAATCCAAACTTGATATGTAAGTATCATGGAACACATAGCCATAGAAATGAAGACTATAGCCAGCTAAGGGACGAGGTAGCTCGGATGTTCAACAAGGGTCACATCGAGAATTTCTCAGTGATCGAGCTAAGAATCACTTCAGGGAGAGGGATGAAAGTAGGAAAAATGAGCAATAATAACCAAAACATGTAATCCACATGAACATTGGCGGTGTTGATGTCACAAAGACCTGTGTTCAAATGCACCAAGGTGTTGATCACCAGAGAAAAATGAATTCGGAGCTATGTGCCCTAGGGAACCATATCATTTTATGACGAGGAAGCAGAAGGCATATCTCAGTCGCATAATGACACCCTGGTAATTTCTATCCTCTCAAATAAAATTCAAGTTAAACGTGTTCTAGTGGATCCAGGTAGCTCAGCAAACATAATCAAATCAAGGGTCGTAGAACAGCTCGGTCTATAGGATCAGATTGTACCCGCATCCCGGGTTCTAAATAGCTTCAACATGGAAAGCAAAACAACAAAAAGGAAGATAATCTTACCAGTAAATGTAGCCGTGACCATACAAGATACCAAATTCCATGTCATCGAAGGTGACATGAGATATAATGCACTCCTCATGAGACCAAGGAAACAAAACATAAGGGCGGTACCTTCACCCATCATTAGATGATGAAGTTCCCAACGGAGGATGGTGTGAAAATGGTCTACGGAGAGCAACATGCTACAAAGAAAATATTTGTAGTCGATGAAGTGATGCCAACACTAGCTCCTTCGACCTCGGAGAAGTCCATCACCAAAAGTAAGCTGGAAGCTAAATAGCAATCATCGTCCCCAGCCTCGACGGAATCGGAGCAACATGTAATCTAAGACAAAAAATAGGATTTCCTTACTCCTTGAACTTTTGTCGTTCCCGAAGAGTCTGATGAAATAAAGTCAATGGTCGAGGAACTGGAGAAGGTCATACTAAATGGATACATGCCCGAGAGAAAGGTTTACCTGGGATGGGACTAACCCCCAACTCTGGAAGAAACTCTTTAATTTTTATTGATAATATGGATTACTTTTCTTGCTCCCATTTAGATATGACTGGGATCCCACCAGAAATAACAACACACTGCTAAGCCTAGACCCCAGGTTCAAACTGGTAAAACAAAAAAGGGCACCTCAGTCCAAGGTGAAGCATGCATTCATAAAAGACGAGGTAACCAAACTTCTTAAAATAGGGTCTATTCTGGTGTAAAATACCCCGAATGGTTAGCCAATGTAGTTGTAGTTCCAAAAAAGGGAAAGAAACTTAGAATATGCATAGATAACAAGGATTTATACAAAGGATGCCCAAAAGACTCTTTCCCGCTGCCCAACATTGATCATAGTATCGATGCCACTGCCGGCCACGATATCCTAACTTTTCCTGAGGCCTACTCTAGGATCAATTCCAGATGAACCCGAATGACCAGGAAAAGACTTCGTTTATCACTAAATTTGGAATGTATTGTTACAATGTAATGCCCTTCGGGCTAAAAAATGCAGGAGCTACATACAAATGCCTAGTTAACAAAATGTTCAAAGAACAAATAGGTAAATTGATGGAATTTTACATTGATGATATGTTGGTTAAGTTCTTGCGCGTAGAGGACCATTTAACTCATTTGCAAGAAACATTCAAAATCTTGAGGAAGTACAATTTGAAGCTTAACCCAGAAAAATGTGCCTTTGGAGTCGGCTCGAGTAAGTTCCCCGGCTTCATGGTATGAAATCAAGGTATCAAAATCAACCCCGACAATATCAAGGTCATTGAGGATATCACTGTCATGGATAGTGTGAAGGTCTTGCAAAGGCTAACAGATTGAATAGTTGCCTTGGATCGGTTCATTTGGAGGTCATCAGATTGAAGTCACCTGTTCTTTTCCTTGCTCAATAAGAAAAAGAACTTTGCTTGGACCGCGGAATTCCAGCAAGCCTTGGAAGAATTGAAATGATACTTATCGAGCCCGCCTTTGCTTCACACCTTAAAGGTAGATGAAAAACTTTACCATTATTTTGCAGTATCTGAGATAACAATAAGTGGGATACTAGTTTGAGAAGAGCAAGGTACGAATTTCTCTGTTTATTATGTAGGCCGAACTCTAGGAGATATTAAAACTAGATACCCTCAGATAGAAAAATTAGCATTTGCATTGATAAGTTCATCTAGAAAGCTAAAGCCATATTCTTAATGTCATCTCATATTTCTATTAACCACTTACCCCCTTCGAAATGTTTTACATAAGCCAGAGCTATCGGGCAGGTTGGCCAAATGGGCCATTAAACTTAGCGGCTACAATATCAAGTATCAACCCCAACGACCATCAAGTCTCAAATCCTAGCTGACTTCATGGCCGAGTTTGAGCCACCATGATACTCGATATGGAGAAAACCTCCTACGAAGATCGGGTACATCATCGGGGGTATGGACTCTTTTCACGGATGATCCCTGACCCAGTCCTTGAGGTGAGGGATAGAGTGAGGCAACCAAGAGACGCCTGTAGAAAAGATAAAGGCATTACGAAACAAGAAAGCGGTATATGAGTAGGTATTGGGAAAGAACATCACTTATGATTGAAGTTCTATCTCTCTAGGAATGGCATGTTTTCCCTGGGGATGACATCCAAGGTCCTCACTCTAATAAACCGGCTCATCCAGCCTCGATCTTTGTCTTCATCATTACTAGAAAAGAAGGCCTATTTTATTGATGTTTCAGCTTGATGAACCCTCAAAACAACAGAGGCCCATACAATAGAATTAGATGGTTGAGGGTAAATTCTAATCCCTCGGCCTTGCTGGAGAAATAGCATAGCTAATCACGATGCTCCAAAAGGAAGGATTGATTTGATCGAGGGTAACTCGATACCTTTTACAGAAATCATTCACCTTTGGATCGAGGGGACCCACCATGAAAAGGTAAGTGTAAACACTTAAGAAACCCTCTGCATGAGTAGTGATTCTTTCCTCAGGGTTTTGGATTTGTACCACAACCTCATCTCCCTAGCCTTAGTCCTTCTTCATGGATTTGATGTACTTCTTCTATATCAAACTGATATGTTGAAATACGTGTTTGCATCGTCCTGGGATATCGGGGGGATTTTCAATATTGTAATCTTTTTTTTATCACACAAGGACCGGAGTGATTTCATGTAGAGCCGGTGGCACCACTGGGTTGGCCGGCCTGGAAGAAGAAGATGATGATGACTTCTCCTTTTGGGGAACTATTTTGGAAGTTTTGGCCATAGTTTTAAGCTAAGAATTGCAGATGGTGGCGGGACGTGGTGTTTTCTGAGATCTTGGCATTTTCCGACACTTAAAGGAGCGGTTGAAGCAGATGGTAAGAGAAAGAGATAAATATGAAAGATGATCAAAGAAAAAGTGACGTATAAGTAAAGTTTTTAATTCAAAGAAGGAGCCTCGTATTTATGGATAAGCGATGACGGTTCGGCGATGCTAGTGGACAACCATTACTGGCATGCATTCAATACTTTGGGAACGCGAACCATTGGGACGTTTCAGTCAATCAAGCGCCTATGTCATAGCAATGACGCCATCATCTAATAGTCCAGAAGATCGAGGTTTGAATCGTTTCTTATTATCTTATTCTAAGAAACACGAGGACTATCTATATACGGTTGAAATTGGGTATGCTCGATTTCTTGTGCTCGAAGGGTCGCCCTAAGCCCAAGCTCAAGTAAGGTCAAGTTCGAGCTTGATGGACCAGACTCAGGCTCAAAGATAGAGTGCAATGCCCGAGGATCGAACTACTATGAACACCAAAGTTGAGTATGCTCAACCCCGAATTAATGTCGTTATCGATTTGTAACAGAATGAGCAAGATTCATGCCATGTCCCTAAGATGATGGCGTAAACCCCGGACCAGATTCGTACGAATCGGTAGTAGGCAGTTAGACAGCTGTTCCAATAAGACTGTTTACTATAAATATAAATGTACCTTATTTAGGGTTCCCCTATATATGAAGGGGACCCCAATCATTTGTAAATGTCATCTAATCATTGGCAAAGAATATAATCTCTACTTTTTAACTCATTATTCATCAGAATTGTCCTTTACCTTTACTATTCTTGATTTGTTGTTCTTGATTCATCTTGAGGTCACCGAGGTCAAGGTCGATACTACTTAGTAACACTAGTTTGGTTTGTTCATTTCTTTCATTTATACTTTATATATCTTGATTATTAATTGGTATCGAACTAAATCATATATTTTTAAAATCATAAATAAAATTTAATTGTTACTCGTATATTCGAGGTAAACACATAACTCGAATAGCCTAAACAAACCATTCATCACAATACATTCTCTTCCATTTAAGAATAAAAGTAATTGGAAACTCAAGAAACAACATTGTTTCGCACTATTTTGGAGACTTTTTATTTTCACTAAGCGAATACTATAAATAACACTATCTCCAAATCTACATACTCCTATATCTTTCTAATAAGGCTAAGGTGGAGGGAGATTAACACAATGAAAAATATACTAATATTATAAGTGTTAATCTGTGTTTTTGTTAATACTATCACTAAATAACTATTTATCGTATCAATTGTTGGATAAAAAATTCCTTCACATAATTTATATCAATATCTATATATATTAAAAGAATAAAGTTATCACAAATAAATGGCATTATGGTTAAGTCAAGTGGCAAGCTAAATGCCAATATATATATATATATATATATATATATATATATATATATATATATATATATATATATATATATGTGTGTGTGTGTGTGTGTGTGTGTGTGTGTGTGTGTGTGTAAAATCTTACAAGTGGGATTTGGAGAGGATAGTGTGTATGCAAATATTACCCCTACATGGTGAGGCGGATAGACTCTTTCCAATAGACCCTCGGCTCAAGAAATAATGAAAAAAGAGAAAGGAAGAAGATGAAGGAGAAAGAAGAAGAAGAAAGAAAATATCGAGGGACGAAGGACGATAAGGAAAAGGAAGAAGGGAGGCTAATATATATATATAAACTAAATTTGAATTAAAGGATAATTTTAAATATATAGATATATTTTTAAAATTTTGAGTTTAAATTATCTTTTATTATCATATTACCATACTTGATTCGGTTATTGTGACGACACAAAGGGTGATCATCGTATTTCTCCTTTTTTTTTGTATTTCCGAGGCCTTGAAAACCTTGCTTTTGGTTTCTTTGATTTGCGTGCACAGTCCGGGTATGTAGCCAAAACGTTTTTATGTTAAAATATGTAAATTTTGTTAGAAATTTTAAGAATTATGATTAATATTGATATAGTTGACTTTGGTGAACATTTAAGATAAACGGACCCGGACCCATGATGTGACAGTCCCAGGAAATCCGTAGAAAAATATAGGACTCGGACATGTACCCGGAGTCGAAATTCAAGGTAGAGAACCCCGGTAAAAGAATTTTTTTGTTAAATTATTTTATGATATTATTAAGGAAAAATAGAAATGAAAATAAGTTAGAAAATATTGGTATCGGGCTCGTATTTTTCTTTTGATGCTCGATACAGGTCTTAAATATGCATTAAGCACTTTCTGTGAAATTTGGTCAAAATCGGACATTGTTTGACGTGTTTCGGACCTAAAAAGCAAAAGTAGGAAGTTTAAGAACTTTGAAATGAAAATTATGAGTTTTGGGGTTTGATTCTTTGATTTTGATGTTATTTTAGCTATTTGATCGCTCGAGCAAGTTCGTAGGATGATATTTAGTTAGTATGTGTGTTTGGTTGGGATCCTCGAGGGCTCACAAGTGATTCAGAGGTGGTTCGGGGTAGTTTTGCACTTGAAAACTCATCAGATTTCTCTGCAATTTTACATAGTGCTTTGTTCTTCGCAAACCCGGCTCAGGCCCGCGTTCGCAGTGCCTTAATACTCTCATGCTTCGCGTTCACGAACAACCCCTCGTGTTCGCGTAGCATTAAGCCCCTTCTTCAATGCATTCATGTGCCTACCATCGCAAATGCGTATACCAAAAATGGACCCCCCCCCCTAGACTTCCTCTATGCGTTCGCATAGTCCCTTCGCGTTCGTATAGTGTACCTAACCAACCTTCATCGTGAACGCGACCAGTGTGTCGTGAACGCATAGTCTAAAAATGACAAGTGATATTAAAGGCTCAAAAACAAAATAATTGCGGGATTTTTTATCACTTTTCACACGAGCTCTCCTCTTAAACCCTCCATAGACGAAATTCACGCTCTCCTCCCTCCATAACTCTTTGGGTAATAATCTTAACATCACTCCCTCATTATTTCTTCATCTCATTACTAAAATCCTATCCTAAAAACATGAAATCAATGTAGTAATTAGGGCTTTTGGGTAGAGTTAGATTTTTGAGAATTTTGGGTGATTCAACATCAATTTGCGATCGAATCTTGAAACAAATTACATATGTGAACTCGTGAGGTTTTGGATGAACGGATTTTGGTCCAAGCCTCGAGTTTGGACCATGTGGGCCCGGTGTCGAATTTTGCTATTTTTGGAAGAATGATGGGAATTTTATTTCTAGACTATGGAACTATGATTTTGAGATCTTATTGATACTATTGAATCGAATTGTGCCTAGATATCATTTTTTCGGATTTGGATTATAAAAGCGATTTTTGAGCCTTGATTGCTACTTTCAGATCGAGGTAAGTATTTGTTCTAACTTTGGTTTGAGGGAATAAGAGTAAAGTTTTATTTGGTAATTGATATTTGTCGAGTACGTTGTATAGGCATTGTGACGAGTATCTATACACTGGTGTCGAGCATGACCCTGAGTCCTGGATTGCTAAATTTTCCAATTCAAAATTAGTTTTTATGAGGACATGGTTGGAAATCTTTAAACACTAAGCTGGTAATTTTTGAGACCGAGCCTTGATTTAAATATGTTAAGCAGAAATTAAATAAGTTTGGTTACAGCCGGACCTCCCTTGCCAGGATAGCTTATTATATTATATTGTTCCCTTGCCGAGATTAATAGTGTATTGTATTGAAAGAAATGGGATCGTGTGGCACAACGACCACAAATATATTATGAAATAGGATCGTACGGAAGTCCGACCACATATGTATTATGAAATGGGATCGTGTGGCACACCGACCAGTTATATATTATGAAATGGGAAGGAGTGGTACGCCTACCATGTAATATGGTGAGAAATGAGGATCGGGTTGCGCGCCGCAATAGAGTATAGACTGGGTGTATTGTGTTCATATGTAGATACTTCCTATGTTTTTCCTTATCAGCTGTTATCGTTCAGTTTCACTTCTTTACCTATGATTTCTATATTTAGATTGCAGTACCCCATAGCATGTTTCCACCCCACCCCCCTTTTTTACTGCTTAAATTAGTATATTTCATGTTATTGCACATATATCTGTAAAGGTTATTTGTGGTAGATCAAGTCAAGCCTCCTCACTACCTCACCGGGATTAGGCCAGGCACTTACCAACACATGGGGTTGGTTGTGCTGATGCTACACTATGGGCGTTCTTTTGCACAGATCGGGATGGAGATTTTGAACCACAGCAGTATTAGACCTGGAGCAGGCCTTCAGTCCAGGGAATCTTGAGGTAGCCTCGCAGACGTCCGCGGCCCCGGAGTCTCTTCTATTTTTATTCAGTTTGCTAGCTTTTATATTGAGACAGACTATTATACTTCCATTCGGACGTTTGTATTTAGTAATCTTAGATGTTCGTGAGTAGTGACACCAAGTTATGGGTAGAGACATGTTTCAAACTTCTACAAATTTTTGGTTTCATTTTATTTAAGTTTAAAGTCTTCCGCACTCATTTATTTTATTTTTATTTATTATATTGTTGAGATTTATCAGAGAATGTTAGAGTTTGGCTGGCCTAGCTCCATTAGAAGGCGCAATCACGACTTTCGATGGTGGAAAATTCGGGTCGTGACAAGTTGGTATCAGAGCTCTAGGTTGCATAGGTCTCGCTACTAAGGTACAAACTAGGTAGAGTCTGAGGGATCGGTACGGAGATGTTTGCATTTATCCCCCAGAGGCAACAGAGTTAGGAAAAATTTCACTTTTTTTCTTCCTTGTCGTGCGATTCTATTTCTCAAGTACTAATTGTCCTTCTACTCTGTTCTGGTGAGAACACGTGCTTCTTCTTCTACCGCACCGCACCTCGAGCCCGCAGAAGTAACTCCTCTGAGGGGCAGAGGACAAGGTCGTGCTAGAGGCCGAGTTAGGAACAGAGCTCAGCACCAGGCAGCAGTTCCGGAGGTGGAGCCTTATATTTACTGTGATAGGGAGGTTCCAGCCCTAGTAGCACTAGTGGGACCAGCGCAGGTCCTAGGAGGGATCATGTTCACCCCAGATATTCAGGATGCTCTAGTCCGATTGGCATGCTTCATGGACAGTGTCACTAGAGTGGGTTTGCTGCCAGTAGCACCAGCCACTTCTCAGATTAGAGGAGGGGTTCAGACTCCTGCTATGCGTACTCCGGAGCAGGTAGCTCCCCAGACTCAGGTCCTAGTGGTTCAGCCCGCAGTGGCAGCTCAGACAGGCATTACACCTCAGGACGGAGATGGAATGGCCATGTCTTCGGATTCTTTGTGGAGACTTGATCGGTTCTCCAAGCTTTTCACCACCATTTTCAGTGGTGCTTCATCAGAGGATCCCTAGGATTTTATATTTCGTTGTTATGAGATTCTCAGGACCATGGATATAGTGGAGACCAACGGGGTCAATTTTTGCACCTTCCGGCTTGCAGGGTCTTCCAAGACTTGTTGGAGAAGATTTTTGCCTATCTAGACTAGCAGGGTCTTTAGCTTTGACATGGGATTAGTTCACAGAGTTGTTCTTGGAGAAGTTTATCCCCGTCAATCAGCGGGAGGCACTTGGTAGGTAGTCTGAGCGCCTCCAGCAGGGCTCCATGATAGCTACACAATATGAGACTGGAGTTGTTGCCACTCCATACAGTTGTGATACTCCCTATAGATTGAGAGACGGTCAGAGATTTATTGATGGATTGATTCAACCGATCCGTCTTCAGATGGCCATGGGACTTGGTAGTGATATTTCCTTTCAGGTGGCGGCCAAAGAGGTCCGCGGAGTTGAGTGGCCCTCACACGGGAAGGTGGTCAGATGCCACACAAGAGGCCTCCTCATTCCGTTATAATCAGTGGAACCTCATCTAGAGGTAGGGATTCCTATGGTAGAGGTCACTCACCGAGGCCCTTTCAGTCAGCTCTTCAGGTTTCTCAAGGTACTTCTGGAGGTCGTGGCTCTCGGTCGCAGTATTCTGACTGGTAGTCTTTCGGTTCACCATCAGCAGCTATCAGCGCATCACTACACTGTTATTTTCAATAGGTGAGGGATTGTTTCACGTGTGGAGATCTGAGGCACATTGCCAGGTATTTCCCTCGAGCTTCTGACAACTCTCAGCAGCAAGGTCCTCGCCTCATCATTCAGGTAGCAGGTGATCCATAGCCTGCCCAGCCAGCTAGAGGCAGGGGCAGGGATCATAAAGGTTGAGGTTGGGACCTTAGAGGTGGAGCTCGCACCGGCAGAGGCATAGGTCAGCCAGTAGTTGATCATCCTAGAGATGTGGCTCTAGGAGGTGAGGCCCAGCCCCGTTGTTATGCTTTGCTAGCCAGTACAATGGTGGAGTCTTCCGATGTTGTTATTACAAGTACTATTTTGGTCTGAGACAGGGATGCTTCAGTGCTATTTGAACCTTGGGTCTACGTATTCATATGTCTCGTCTTATTTTGCTCCATACATGGCTATGCCTAGTGATGCCTTGGGTATTCCTGTATATGTATCCACGCTAGTGGGTCATTCTATAGTGGTTGGCAGAGTTCATCATTCCCGTATAGTAGTTTTTGAGGGTCTTGAGACCCGTGATGAGCTATTGCTTCTAGACATGGTTGATTTTGATGTTATATTGGGGATGGATTAGTTATCCCCGTATCATGCGATCTTTGATTGTCATGCCAAGACTGTGACCTTGGATTTACTGGACTTGCCCCGAATGGAGTGGAGAGGGACCCAGGACATGCCACTTATAGTGTTATTTCATATGTTAAGGGTCGGTGCATGGTCGAGAAGGGATGTTTAGCTTATTTGGCATATGTTCGTCATTCCAGCAAGGAGGTTCATTCTTTTGACTCACTTACTACTGTTCGGGAGTTCCCAGAGGTTTTTCATTCAGACCTGCCGGGTATGCTGCCCGACATGGATATTGATTTTTGTATTGATTTTGCCCTAGGCACGCAGCCCATTTCTATCCCGTCGTATCGTATGGCCCTGCCAAAACTAAAAGAGTTAAAGGATCTGTTGCAAGATTTGCTTGAGAAGGGTTTCATAAGGCCTAGTGTTTCCCCTTGGGTGCACCAGTTCTATTTTGTGAAAAAAAAGGAGATATCGATGAGGATTGATGATTTATTTGATAAGTTGCAGGGTGTAAAGATATTTTCAAAGATATATTTGAGATCGGATTATCATCAGCTGAGGATTAGGGTGTCTGATGTACCTAAGACAACATTTTGCACTCGGTACGAGCATTATGAGTTTTTGGTCATGTCATTTGGGTTGACCAATGCCCCAGCAGCATTTATGGAGTTGATGAACCGAGTATTCAGGCCTAATTAAGACTTGTCTGTGATAGTCTTCATTGATGATATTCTTGTGTACTCCCGCAGTCAGGAGGAGCACGAGCAACACCTCAAAGTGGTTCTTGAGACTTTGAAGGAAAGCCAGTTGTATGCCAAGTTCTCAAAGTGCAGATTTTGGTTGAGTTCAGTTGCATTTTTGGGTCATGTAGTATTAGTATAGGGCATTCAAGTAGAACCGAAGAAGATTGAGGTGGTCAAGAATTGGCCTCGACCAGCTTTAGCTATGGAGATTTGGAGTTTCTTGGGATTAGTAGGATATTATCAATGGTTCGTGGAGGGGTTCTCATCTATAGAAGCCCTAATGAACAGGTTAACCTAGAAGGGTGCCCAGTTTCGGTTGTCAGACGAGTGTGAGGTAAGCTTTCAGAAGCACAAGACAACTCTGACTGCGAGATCGATATTGGTTTTTCCCACAGGTTTAGGGCATTATACAGTTTATTGTGATTCCTCTCATGTTGGGCTTGACGCAGTATTGATGCAGGATGGAAGGGTCATTGCTTATGCTTCGAGGTAGTTAAAGATCCACGAGAAGAATTACCTAATCCATGATCTAGAGTTGGGAGCCATTGTTTATGCTTTGAAGATTACTTATATGGTGTGTGGTATACACTAATCACAAGAGTCTGCAATACTTGTTCAAGTAGAAAGAGTTGAACTTGAGGCAGCGGAGATGGTTGGAGTTACTGAAGGATTATAAAATGTTACTTTTTTATACCACCCGGGGAGAGCCAATGTGGTGGCATACACATTGAGCAGGAAGTCAACCAGCATGGGTAGTCTTACTTATATTTCGGTCAGCCAGAGACCACTTGCTTTGGATATTCAGGCCTTGGCCTATAGGCTTGTGAGGTTGGACATTTCTAAGCCTAGCCGAGTTTTAGCTTTCACTGTCGCTCGTTCTTCATTATTGGAGTGTATCCATGATCGGCAGTTTGATAATCCTCATTTATGTGTCCTGAGAGACACTGTGCATCATGGAGGTGCCATGAAGGTGACTTTAGATGTGGATGGTATTTTGAGGTTTCATAGGGAGAGTGTGTGTGCCCAATGTCAATGGTATTCGAGAGTTGATCTTAGTGAAGGAACATAGTTCTCGGAATTCTACTCACCCAGGCGTCGCGAAGATGTACCAGGACATGTGATATTGGTGGTGTAGGATGAAGAAGGACATTGTTCCATATGTGGCTCGATGTTTAAATTTTCAGCAGGTCAAGTATGAGCATTAGAGGCCTAGTGGTATGTTTCAGAGGATTGATATTCCCGATTGGAAGTGGGAGAGGATCACCATGGACTTCGTGACTGGACTTCCAGTGACTTGGAAGAAGTTTAATGCTATTTGGGTCATTGTTGATAGGCTGACCAAGTCAGCACATTTTATTCATGTTGCCACCACCTATTTATTAGAGAGATTAGCTGAGATCTACATTTGAGAGATTGTTCTCCTTCATGGGGTGCCGACATCTCTCATTTCGGATCGAGGTACATAGTTTACTTTGCACTTTTGGAGATCAGTTTAGCAGGAGTTAGGCACCCAGGTTCAGTTGAGTACCGCATTTCATCCTCAAACAGATGGTCAGTCCGGGAGGACTATTCAGATATTGGACGATATGCTCCGAGCTTATGTTGTTGACTTTGGAGGCTCTTGGGACTAGTTTCTACATTTAGCAAAGTTCGCCTACAACAAGAACTACTAGTCCAGCATACAAATGGATTCTTTTAAGGCATTGTATCATAGACGATGTCCATCTCCAATCGGATGGTTTGATCCGGGGGAGGCTCGATTGTTGGGTACAGATTTAGTACTGAAGGCCTTGGATAAGGTCAAGTTCATTCAGGACAGGCTTCGTTCGGCTCAGTCACGACAAAAGAGTTATGCGGATCGCAAGGGTCGAGATGTTGTTTCATGGTTGGCGAGCGAGTATTGCTCCATGTATCACCTATGAAGGGCGTGATAAGATTTGGGAAGAAGAGCAAGCTTAGCCCTAGGTTTATTGGCCCATTTGAGATTCTTGAGCATGTGGGAGAGGTGGCTTATTAACTTGCCTTGCCACCTAGCTTGTCAGTCGTGCATCTAGTGTTTCATGTGTATATGGTTCAGAGGTATCACAACGATCTTACCCACGTGTTAGATTTCCGCACTATCCAGTTGGACAATGATTTTTCCTACGAGGAGGAGCCGATAGCTATTCTAGATCGACTGGTTCGATAGTTGAGGTCGAAGAGTTTTCTTTCAGTGCATGTTCAATGGAGAGATCAGCCTCTTGAGGCATCGACCTAGGAGTCCGAGTCTAATATGCAGAGCCGTTACCCTAATCTATTTCTTGACTCAGGAACTTCTTTATTTTGTCCATTCGTGGACGAAGTGTTGTTTTAGAGGTGGAGAATGTGACGACCCAAAGGGTCATCACCGTATTTCTCCCTTTTCTGTGCTTCCGAGGCCTTGGAAACCTTAATTTTGGTGGCCTCGATTTGCATGCTCAGTCCGAGCGTGAAGATGGAAAGTTTTATGTTAAAATATGTGAATTTTGTGAGAAATTTGAAGAAATATGATATTAATATTGATATAGTTGACTTTGGTAAACATTTTGGATGAATGGATCCAAACCCGTGATGTGACAGTCCCGGGGGCTCCATAGAAAAATATGGGACTCGGGCATGTGCTCGAAGTAGAAATCCGACGTCCAGAACCTCAGTAAAAGAATTTTTCTGGTAAATTGTTTTCTGGAATTATTAAGGAATACTCCCTCCGTTTCAATTTATGTGAACCCAATTGACTGGGCACGGAGTTTAAGAAAAGAGAGAAGACTTTTGATTTTGTGGTGTAAAATGAGGCACCTTTATTTTGTGTGGCTATAAATCATTCCATAAAAATAAATTGTTTCCAAATAAGGGAAGGGGTCATTCTTTTTGGTACGGACTAAAAAGGAAATAGGTTCACATAAATTGAAACGGAGGGAGTAATAGAAATGAAAATGAGTTAGAAAATATAGGTATCGGGCTCATATTTTAGTTTTGACGCCCGGTATAAGTATCAAATATGTGTTAAGAATTTTCTCTAAAATTTGGTCAAAATTGGACGTCGTTTGATGTGTTTCGGACCTAAAAAAGCTAAAGTACGAAGTTTATGAACTTTGAAATGAATATTATGAGTTTTGGAGTTTGATTCTTTGATTTTGATGTTGATTTAGCGATTTGATCGCTCGAGCAAGTTCATAGGATGATATTGAGTTAGTATGCGTGTTTGGTTGGGATCCCTGGGGGCTCAGGAGTGATTCAGAGGTGGTACGGGGGAGTTTTGAACTTGAAAATTCATCAGATTTTTCTGCAATTTTACACAGTGATTTTGTTCTTTGCGAGCGCGGCCCCAGGCTCGCGTTCGCAGTGCCTTAATACTCTCCTGTTTTGCGTTCACAAACAACCCCTCGTGTTCGCATAGACTTACCCCTCTCTTAATCGTGTTCGTTGACATCACCCCACGTTCGTGTAGCATTAAGCCCCCCCCTTCAACGCGTTCGCGTGCCTACCATCGCAAACGCATATATCAAAATTGGACCCCCCCCCCCCAAAACTTCCTCTAGGCGTTCGAATAATCCCTTCACATTCCTGTAGTGTACCTGACCAGCCTTCATCGCGAACGCGACCAGTATGTTGCGAACGCATAGACCAAAGATACCTAGTGGTTTTAAAGGCTCAAAAATAGAATGGTTGCGGGATTTTTCATCACTTTTCACACGAGCTCTCCTCTTAAACCCTCCATAGACGAAATTCAAGCTCTCCTTCCTTCATTACTTTTTGGGTAAGTAATCTTAAACTCACTCCCTCATTATTTCTTCCTCTAATTACTAAAATCCTAGCCTAACAACATGAAATCAAAGTAGAAATTAGTGCTTTTGGGTAGAGTTAGGTTTTGGGGAATTTTGGGTGATTCAACCTCAATTTGGGGTCGAATCTTAAAATAAATTATATATTTGAACTCGTGGGGTTATGGATGAACGGATTTTGGTCCGAGCCTCGAGTTTGGACCATGTGGGCCCAGTATCGGATTTTGCTATTTTTTAGAAGAATTATGGGAATTTCATTTCTAGACTATGGGACTATGGTTTTGAGCTCTTATTAATACTATTGAATCAAGTTATGCCTTGATATCATTATTTCGGAGTTGGATTCTAAAGTAAAAGCGGTTTTAGAGCCTTGATTGCTAATTTCGGACCGAGGTAAGTGTTTGTTCTAACTTTGGCTTGAGGGAATATGAGTAGAGTCTTATTTTCTAATTGCTATTTGTCGAGTACGGTGTATATGCATGGTGACGAGTATCTGTACACTAGTGTCGAGCATGACCGTGAGTCTTGGATTTCTAAATTATCGGATTCTAAATTATTATTTATGAGGACTTGGTTGGAAATCTTTAAACACTGAGGTGGTAATTGTTGAGACCGAGCCTTGATTTAAATATGTTAAGGTTGGATTTTGACGAATTCCAGATGGTAGGTGAGATATTTATCCGAGGGTCGGAATGAAATTCCGAGAGTTGCAGTAGCTCTAGTAGGTGATTTTAGATATACGTGCAAAATTTCAGATCATTCAAAGATGTTTAGGTCGGGTTTTAGATCAAATGCAACTTTTGGAAGTTTTAGTTTAACTTAGGCTTGAATCCGTGATAATTTGATGATTTTGGTGTTTGTGATGGTGTTTTTATGTTGTGAGCAAGTTTGAATGAAGTAATAGAACATATCTGTGCATTTGGTTGAGGTCCCGAGGGTCTCGGGATGAATTTGAATGGCTAACAGGCAATATTGAACATGTTTAATGCAGCAGAAAATTGCAGAGGATTTTTACTCTCTGGGATCGCATGGACATGTCAGTGATCGCGTAGAGGTTTCGGAGGGGTGGAGATTTTTGCACCCCTCGATCGCGTGAAGGAGTGTGTGATCGCGCAGGTTGACTTAGAATAGTGCGATCACGTGGGTTATTCTACAATCGTGTAGGAGAGGAAAAATGTTCTTTGCGATCGCATGGGTTATTCTACGATCGCGTAGAAGAGGAAAAATGTGCATTACGATCGCATAGGTGTTTCTGCGATCGCGTAGAAGAAATCCTGGGCAGACAGAATGTTTTACGGTGTTATTTCAGTCATGAAATCCACCATTTTTACACCGCCTTGAGAGCTTTTTGATCGATTTTTATGAGGATTTCGACGGGAAGTAATTGGAGGTAAGTCTCGTAGCCTAGAAACATCATTTAACTGAATATTTATCCGTTAATTCACTGAAATTGGGTAGAAATTGTGAAGAACTAGGGCTTTGTTTTGAAAATGAATTTTTGGAATTTGAAAGGCCATTCGAACCCTGTTTTCGATAAATTTTATATTTACGGACTCGTGGCGAAAAGAGGAATCTGTTGTTATGATTTTTTGAATTTTTCGAGAAGTGGTCCTGGGGCTTGAGTTTTAACAACTTCGTGAATTATTGTACTTTTTGGGTATTTTTGATTGGGTTATGTGTCTTTGACCCATATTTATGTATTCGCTCTGGTTTTGACTAGATTCGATGCACGAAAAGGTCAATACGAAAGGAAAAGGCATTGCGGACGATTTCACGGCCGGTTAGAGGTGAGTAAGTTGTATATATGATGGAATGAGGGTTTGAAAACCTGGCTTAACACATTGTGACGCTATTTAGGGCGTGACTCGCATCCCATGGCAGGTGTGGGATTTGTTATGACTGGGGATTTTGACTTGGTCCATCTCGATCAAGAACAATACTATATTGGCGATTGAAACGCACCCTGTGCTGAATATATCTGGGCTTTATGCCATGTTTGGGGACTTGTGCCGACCTGTAGTATCCTTAGGGGATAAATATCATTTGATAGCATGATTTGTAAAATCATTGATCTCAGTTCTGGGTTTAATCACTATTATGAATTGCTAAGTCACTTTTCCTGAAAATTTAATAACTAAAGTAATTCCTTATTAATGAATTAGAAATTGCAAATAAGTAAATTGAAACTGTTATGTGACTCATATGTTTATTGTGGACTGAGTATGGATCGAGCTGCACGATGTAGCGAATGATATGAATATATTGCGCTTTGGCTGAAGGAGCCCCTCCGGAGTCTGTACACACCCCCAGTGAGCGCCGTCGACGTTAAATGGATCTGGCTAGGCATCGTAGCGGTCATGTGCATTGCATTGCATTCGTGCATTGTTATTTCCTTGTGCTATCTATGATTTACTGTTATTGCTAGTTCGTAGTAAGGTATCAAACTATTAGATGTAGCTTTACTTTGTGGCAATACATGGATTTCTTATCTTCAGACATTTTATATGTTTTTTACTTACTGAGTACTTAGTACTCACCCCTACTCCCTACATATTTGTGTGCAAATTCAGGTTCACCGGAGATTAGCTGAGCAGTCTCATTTCCAGAGTTATCAAAGTTGTTAAGGTAGCTGCTTGACGTTCGCAGGACCTCACTTCTCTTCTAATTCCAGTTTTTCTTTATATATACATTATTCAGGACTTAAGTATTTTGTTCAAATATTGTTACCCAATTTTGTTTAGAGGCTCTAGACTCGTGACCCCTGGTCTTTGGGAGATTATACAGTTTAGCTTCTGTCAATCAGTTAAGCATTTAATTTTGTTGTTGACAATAATATTCAAGTACATGGTTTGAGCTTCATGCTCGAGATGAGAGTATAAATGGCCGGGCTTTCCTAGAAGTTGTGTTAGGTGCCATCACGATCGGGATTGGGGCCATGACATGCATTCTTTTGCACCGATCAGAATACAGCTTTTGGACCGTAGCAATATTAGACCGGGAGCAGGCCTTCATTCCAGGGACTCTTGAGGTAGCCTCGCAGATATCCGCAGGCCTGGAGTCTCTTCTATTTTTATTCAGTTTGTTATCTTTTGTATTGAGACAGACTGTTATACTTTCTTTCAGACATTTGTATTTAGTAATCTTAGAGGTTCGTGAGTAGTGACACCAGGTTCTGGGTAGAGACATGTTTCAAACTTCCGCAAATTTTTGGTTAAATTTATTTAAGGTTAAAATATTCCGCACTCGTTTATTAGATTTTCATTTACTATATTGTTGAGATTTATCCGAGAATGTTAGAGTTTGGCAGGCCTAGCTCCGTTAGTGGGTGCCATCATGACTCCCGATGGTAGAAAATCCGGGTCGTGACACATCTTAGAAATGTTTGTTATCTTTTTTAATTATTTAAATACTACGTTGCCTCTAGATAAAAAGAAAAAAAATACTTCATATAACTATAAACCTATTTAACATTTAAAACCCTATAATTATAGTTCTTTAAAATAGTACATATATACATATATATATATATATATATATATATATATATATATATATATATATATATATATATATATATATTTAAATAAAACCTATTTAACATTTAAAACCCTATAATTATAGTTCTTTAAAATAGTACATATATATATATATATATATATATAACAAAAAGGAGTTCAAATCAAATAAAAGTTT
Source organism: Nicotiana noctiflora (assembly GCA_032618575.1). Lineage (NCBI taxonomy): Eukaryota > Viridiplantae > Streptophyta > Magnoliopsida > Solanales > Solanaceae > Nicotiana > Nicotiana noctiflora. Next base: position 135,895 of record JASVEL010000487.1, on the reverse strand, counting down.
ACTTACATATATAAGGAAGTAAACCTACATGCTAGAGAAAGAAACATCACAAAAAATAATCAGTATTCAAAAAGAAAAAATATTCATTGAAGTATTAGTGCTAGTATGGTACCCTTTTTTTTTGGTTGCTATAAACACATGTCTTATTCTTTTCCTACTTGTCTTCGGTAATTTCGTAGTTTGCTAGGAGGATATCGTCATATTTTCGTGTGTTGCTTTGGACTTATCTGTCCAAATATATGATCTTGTTATTACTTTTTATCGATACTATCTTGCTATTCATTGTTGTTATACTCGATTAATTTTCTAACTATTTGTCTTAGTATCACTTGCTATGAGGGCTTCCTCCACGTTCTTTAGCAACGGGTCATTTAGAAACAGTCTCCATACCAACTTGGTGAGATTATACTGGGTGTTGTTGTTCTTTGAATAATGTTTGTTTAAAGACACAATTTGTATAAATGGACATCAATCAAATTACAAATATTGTCTATACAATTGCTATCATTAATTTTAATGTAGCATCTTTTAAGAATTCAGGGGTATAAGCTAAACCTCTTCATTTAGCTTCAGTCAAACTAATATTGCAAAGGTATAAAAAATATTATTGAAGAATTTTGACAATCCGACATTTTGTCACGTGAGTTATTTTCCTGTATCCCCCTTATTGTGTTGCTTCATTTTATTATATCAATGTTTGAGTTGATCGGGTGTAATTTAATTGGTTTTGGTTGAAAATAAGGTACATAGACTCTTAGAAGGAAGCTTGATTTAGAAAAGTCAACCGGAAGATAACTATGTGGTTAGAAGGCTCGGATGCGAATTCTGGTGATTTGGATAGCTTCGGGGGATGATTTGTGACTTAGGAGAGCGATCAGAATCAAATTTGGAGACCGGGTGTATAAATAGGCTTGAATTGGCGAAGTTGCAATTTTGGCGAAATCCGGTTGATATGTGAGATTTTGATCGGGGAGTCGGAATAGAATTCCGATAGTTGCAGTAGCTTTGTTATGTGATTTTGGATATGTATACAAATGTTCAGGTCATTCGGACATCGTTTGGTCGGGTTTTTGATTGAATGTTGATTTCGAAAGTTATAGTTGAAACTCAGGCTTGAATCCATCATGATTTGATGATTTTTGTATTTAAGGCCGTGTTTTTATGATTGAAACAAGTTCGTATGGTGTTATGGGATATGTTGGCATGTTAGGTTGAGGTCCCGAGGGCCTCGGGGTGATTTTAGGTGTTCGAACGGATCATTTTGGTTAAGCTAGGATATCAGATTTTGTTGTCATAAAGTTGCATATTTTTGTTCAATGTGATCACAGGGATTCATTTGCGATCGCATAGAAGGTTTGTGGGAGGCTGTGATTTTGTTTAGTGCGATCGCGGTCAGTGGTGTGCGATCGCATAGTTGGAGAAATTTGTCTTGTGCGATCTCATAAGTGGTTGTGCGATCGCATAGAGTATTAGCCTGGGGTCCCAGGTTTTGATTATTGTTCTGTACGATCGCAGGATTTGGAATGCGATCGCGTAGTGTTAATTTATGAAGCAATGCGATCGCAAAGAGATGAGTGCGATTGCATAAGCCGTTTTGAAGGGGTGGAAAATATGTTCTATGCGATTGTAGGTCTGGTGATGCGATCGTAGGTATGGTGATGCGATCTCATACTGTAATTATAATGACGCGCAGAATCAGTTAAATAACATATCAGTCGTGAGGGTTTCATTATTTCCTCCATTTTTTCACTACATTGAGAGTTAACTGATATAATTTGGAGAGGATTTCATCGGGAAGTGATTGGAGATAAGTCTTGTTGTCTTAAAACATCATTTATCAAAAAATCTTCCATTAATTCTCTAAAATTGGGCATAAATTGAGGAAGTTAGTGTCATGACCCGGATTTTCCCCCAACATCGGGATCGTGATGGCGCCTACTCGTGGTAGCTAGGCAAGCCACTATATTCATACTATCCCGTTTTTAACACAATTGTAATTAAATAATTGCGGAATACTTTATCGAGATAGAAATAATTAAATACAAAGTAAAAAATCATACTGACATCCTCTACCCAAGACGTGGATTCACCAACTCACGAACTACTATGGAATACTACACATAAAAGTCTGAAGGAAATATAACATAATTCTGTTTGTCTCGAAACAAAGAGACTACAGCTAATAACATAAATAAAGAAAGAGACGCCGGGCCTGCGGACGTCTGCAAGCTACCTCGGTCTCAAATGTGATCAACTCCCACGCAATCTATTTACTGCTGCTGCTGCTCCTGCTCGTAACCTGGACCTGTGCAAAAACGCACAGAAGTGTAGTATCAGCACAACCGACCCCATGTGCTGGTAAGTGCCTGGCCTATCCCGGCGAAGTAGTGACAAGCCTAGGACAGACACTCACATAAACCTGTGCAATTCAATATATATATATATATATATATATGTGTACCACAAAATAACAAGAAATAATCAAGTATTAACAAAATAAGGAATACCTTAAAGAATTCAACAATTAATCACAGTTAATAATTTCACAAGGAAAAACAAAGTATAATGTAAACACAAGTAATATCACTTCAAGAAATAGCAAGCAGTTGCACGGCATCACCCTTCGTGCTTTTACTCTCATCCTCACATCCATAGTACGGCATGATCCTTCGTACATGGTTCAATAACAGGGCACGGCATGATCCTTCGTGCATAATCAATAATAGGGCACGGCATGATCCTTCGTGCATAATCAATAATAAACATGGCACGGCATTAACCTTCGTGCATAAATAAATAAACATGGCACGGCATCACCCTTCGTGCATTATCTCTCTTCCTCACCCAAATAACAATCACAGTTAAGGGCAAAGAAAGAAACAGTAATTCATAAACCTTCCCATCAAGGGAAATCAATAATTTTCTTCACAACAAGTCCCAACAAGGGAGAACAATAACAATTCATCTGTAATATATCTCAAATAATCATTTTTTTTCCAACGACTCACGGTCATACTAGACGCCAGTGTATGGATGCTCGTCACCACAGCCCATACACAGCACTCGATCACATAACACATAACACATAATCCTATTCCCTCAAGCTAGGATAGAACAAACACTTACCTCGAAAGTTTACGAACGATTCAATCCGTAGCAATGCCTTTTCCTTTTGAATTTGACTCCAATCCAATCGTATCTATACACAATTGATTTAATATCATCAATTCTACTTAACAAACTAGTTCATATTGCTAAATATGGTTTTTACAACATTTTGCCCGGAATAGTAAAAACCGACCCCGGGCCCACATAATCGAAACTCAAGTTTCGAACCAAAATAAGTTCACCCAATCTTCCATGAGTTCAAATATACAATTTGTTCTTAAGTTCGACTCCAAAACGAGGTCTAAATCGCAAAATCTTTGAAAGCCCTAACTATACCCATTTCTCAAAATTTCAACCAATTTATACATGTTTAAGCCTAAGGATTTGATTGATGTTGATGAAAAATGAAGAAAAAGAGTTAAGAATCACTTACCCAAGAAGTTTTGATGAAAATCGCCCAAGAATCGCCCCAATAAGCTGTTTGGAGAAGAGAGAGTTGAGAGAAATGGGATTTTATCCCGTCTGTTCTGTTTTTGCAGAATTTACTCTATGCGATCGCAGGGCCTGTGATGCGATCGCATAGAAGAAAATAAGGGGACAACAAAATTGCTCTATGCGATCGCGGAGGACAAATGCGATCGCATAGAAGGAAATGGATGAACTGAAATTACTCTATGCGATCGCAGGGAATGGTACGCGATCGCATAGAAGGAAATTCTGGGCCTCAGTCTTACTCTATGCGATCGCGAATGATAGTATGCGATCGCATAGGAGGAAAAGTGGAAGTTATGCGATCGCATGGGCTCTATTGCGATCGCACGGAAGGATTTTTGGGACCTCTGATCTTTGCTCTATGCGATCGCAGCTACACCTATGCGATCGCATAGAAGAAAATCTCTGTGCAAAAATTGCAGAGTTTCTGCTGCAATTTTCAAGTTCAAACCACCCCGTTACCTATCCGAAACTCACCCGAGCCCTCGGGGATTCAAACCAAGTATGTACACTGACTCAAAAACATCATACGAACTTTCTCGCGCGATCAAATCACCAAAATAACATCAACATCAAGGAATTTAGCCTTAAATCTCAAGAATTCTTTCAAAATTTCATAACTTCCAAACTTTCCAATTTAAGGCCGAAACACGTCAAACGACGTCCGTTTCCAACCAAACTTTACAGGAAGCGCTTAACCAATATATATGACTTGTACCGGGCGTCGGAACCAAAATACGAGCCCGATACCAGTACTTTTTAATAAAAAAATCAGTTTCATTTTCCTTAAACATTTTCAGAAAACAATTTAACAGAAAAATTCTTTTATCGGGGTTCTAGACCTCGGATTTCAATTCCGGACATATGCCCAAGTTCCATATTTTTCTACGGATTTTCTGAAATAGTCAAATCACGGATCCAGGTCCGTTTACCAAAAATGTTGACCAAAGTCAACCATATCAATATTAATATCAAAATTCTTCTACTTTTTCACATATTTCACATATTTCAACATAAATATTTTTCAGCTTTGTGCCCGGATTGTGCACGCAAATCGAGGCAACATAGAATGAGGTTTTCAATGCCTCAAAAGCTCGAAATGATTAATTAAATAAGTGATGACCCTTTGGGTCGTCAAAATCTCCACCTCAAAAACAACCGTTCGTCCTCGAACGGACAAAAGAAAGAAGTACCTGAGTCAGGAAACAAGTGTGGGTAACGGCTCCGCATATCAGACTCGGACTCCCAGGTCGATGCCTCAGGAGGCTGACCTCTCCACCGAACACGCACAGAAGGATAACTCTTCGACCTCAGCTGTCGAACCTGCCGGTCTAGAATGGCTACCGGCTCCTCCTCGTAAGATAGATCGTTGTCCAATTGGACAGTATTGAAGTCTAACACATGTGTGGGATCGCCGTGGTATCTCCGAAGCATAGATACATGAAAAACTGGATGCACGGCTGATAAGCTAGGCGGCAAAGCTAATTTGTAAGCCACCCCTCCCACTCTGTCTAGAATCTCAAATGGACCAATATACCTAGGGCTGAGCTTGCCCTTCTTCCCAAACCTCATCACGCCCTTCATAGGCGACACTCGGAGCAATACTCGTTCACCAACCATGAAATCTACATCTCGAACCTTACGATCCGCATAAGTCTTTTGCCTAGACTGAGCTGAACGCAATCTCTCCTGAATAGTCTTGACCTTATCCAAGGCCTCCTGAACTAAGTCTGTACCCAACAACCGAGCCTCTCCCGGTTCAAACCATCCGACCGGTGATCGACATCGCCTACCATACAACGCCTCATACGGAGCCATCTGGATGCTAGATTGGTAACTGTTATTGTAGGCGAACTCTGCTAATGGTAGAAACCGATCCCACGAGCCTCCGAAATCAATAACACAGGCTCGAAGCATGTCCTCAAGAATCTGAATAGTCCTCTCGGACTGGCCATCCGTCTGAGGATGAAATGCTGTACTCAACTGAAACCTGGGTGCCTAACTCCCGCTGGACCGCTCTCCAGAACCGCGAGGTAAACTGCGTTCCCCGATCAGAGATAATAGATACCGGCACCCCATGGAGACGAACAATCTCCCTAATGTAAACCTCCGCTAACCTCTCCGACGAGTAGGAGACAGATATTGGAATAAAGTGTGCTGACTTGGTCAACCTATCAACAATGACCCAAATAGCATCAAATTTCCTCCGAGTCAAAGGAAGTCCAATAACGAAGTCCATAGTGATCTGCTCCCATTTCCACTCGGGAATTTCAATCCTCTGGAATACACCACCAGGTCTCTGGTGCTCATATTTCACCTGCTGACAATTTAGATACCGAGCGACATACGCAACGATATCTTTCTTCATTCTGCGCCACCAATAGTGTTGCCGTAAGTCCTGGTACATCTTCGCGGCGCCTGGGTGAATAGAATACCGTGAACTGTGGGCCTCTGCTAAGATCAACTCTCGAATCCCTTCGACATTGGGCACACAAACTCGACCCTGTAATTTCAATACCCCATCATCATCTAGGTTTACCTGTGTGGAACCTCCCCGCTGTACTGTATCTCTCAACTCACGTAAATGAGGATCATCAAATTGCCTCTCACGGATACGCTCTAATAAGGAAGAACGAGCGACCGTGCGGGCTAACACTCTGCTAGGCTCAAAAATGTCTAGTCTCACGAACCGGTTGGCTAAGTCCTGGACATCTAAAGCTAATGGTCTCTGATTGACCGGAATATATGCAAGACTACCCATGCTGGCATACTTTCTACTCAATGCATCCGCCACCACATTGGCCTTACCTGGGTGATATAATATAGTAACATCATAGTCTTTTAGCAACTCTAACCATCTCCGCTGTCGTAGATTCAACTCCTTCTGTTTGAACAAGTACTGTAGGCTTTTGTGATCAGTGTACACCTCACATGTCACACCATATAGATAATGCCTCCGGATCTTTAAGGCATGAACCACTGCTGCTAATTCAAGATCATGAACTGGATAATTCTTCTCATGTATCTTTAACTGCCTCGAAGCATAAGCGATAACCTTACCATCCTGCATCAATACCGCTCCAAGCCCTGTACGAGACGCGTCACAATAAACTGTATAAGGCCCTGTACCTGTAGGTAGTACCAACACTGGTGCGGTGGTCAAGGCTGTCTTGAGCTTCTGAAAGCTCGCCTCACACTCCTCTGACCACTGAAACTGGACACCCTTCTGGGTCAACCTGGTCATCGGGGCTGCGATAGAAGAAAACCCCTCTACAAATCGACGGTAGTAACCTGCTAATCCCAAGAAACTCCGTATCTCGGTCACTGAAGCTGGGTCGAGGCCAATTCTGGATCGCCTCAATCTTCTTTGGGTCTACCCGAATACCTTCCACGGATACAATGTGACCCGTAAATGCTACCGAACTCAGCCAGAATTCACATTTAGAAAATTTAGCATATAGTTGGTTATCTTTCAGAGTCTGAAGAACCACTTTGAGGTGCTGCTCGTGCTCTTCCTGGTTGCGGGAGTACACCGGGATGTCATCTATGAAGACTATCACGAACGGATCTAAGTAAGGCCTGAATACCCGATTCATCAACTCCATGAATGTTGCTGGGGCATTGGTCAACCCGAAGGACATGACCAAGAACTCATAATGCCCATATCTAGAGCGAAAGGCTATCTTAGGAATGTCAGCCGCCCTGATCTTCAGCTGATGGTAGCCTGATCTCAAGTCTATCTTAGAGAATACCCTCGCTCCCCGGAGTTGGTCAAACAAATCATCAATCCTCGACAGTGGATATTTATTTTTGATAGTCACCTTGTTTAACTGCCGGTAATCAATACACATCCGCATCGAGCCATCCTTCTTCTTTACAAATAACACAGGTGCTCCCCAGGGGGAAACACTGGGCCTGATAAAGCCCTTCTCAAGAAGGTCCTGCAACTGATCTTTCAACTCTTTTAGTTTCGGCGGGGCCATACGATAGGGTGGAATAGAGATGGGCTGAGTGCCCAGTGCCAGATCAATACAGAAATCAATATCCCCGTCGGGTGGCATGCCCGGCAGGTCTGAAGGAAAAACCTCCGGAAACTCCCGTGCAATAGGGACCAACTCAATGGAAGGAACTTCTGCTCTGAAATCACAAACATAAGCCAAATAAGCTAGACACCCCTTCTCGACCATATGTCGAGCCTTAACATAGGAAATAACAGTGCGAACGGAGTGGCTTGAGGTACCCTTCCACTCTAATCGGGGTGATTCCGGCAAGGCTAAGGTCACAGTCTTAGCATGGCAATCAAGAATAGCATGGTATGGGGACAACCAGTCCATTCCCAATATGACATCAAAATCTACCATATCCAAGAGTAACAGATCAACACGGGTCTCAAGACCCCCAAATATAACTACGTACGAACGATGCACCCGATCGACTACAATGGAGTCACCCACTGGTGTAGCCACATAAACTGGAATATCCAGAGCATAGCTGGGCACAACCAAATACGGTGCGAAGTAGGAAGACACATAGGAATAGGTAGATCCAGGGTCAAATAATACCGAAGCACCTCTCGTCACACACAAGAATAGTACCCGTAATCACAACATCCGATGCCTCTGCCTCGGCCTGGCCGGTAAAGCATAGAAACGGGGATCCGCACCTCCCCTCCGAGCCGCGTCTCTAGGACGACCATCAACCGGCCGACCTCTACCTCTCGCCGGACGGTCTCCACCCCTACGGTCTCGACCTCCACCTCTATAATCTCTACCCCCGCCTGCGGCTGGCTGGGCAGGCTGAGGGTCAGCCGGGGCCCGAATCATAGGACGAGGACCTCGCTGCTGAGAGTTGCCCGCTGCTAGAGGGCAATTCCTGATAAAATGACCCGGGTCACCACAACCGTAGCAACTCTTAGACTGATAGGGCTGCTGGCCCCGACGACCCGAATGGCCTCCACGAACACTCTGAAGAGGCTAAGCATTAATAGGAGACCGGTCTGAATAATGCCCCCGAGAACCACGATCACCTGGTCCACCCCGCGAAGCCCGAAGGGCGGAATGAAAAGGCCCGGAGGACCGGCCTCTATCAAAGGATTCTCTCGCTACCGGAGGAAGAACCACCAAACCTTCCTCTGAATGATGCGGCCTCTTATCCGAAGAATAACCGCCTCCCCTAGCAAGAGCCATCTCAACTCGCGTCGCCGCTGGCTGCCTTCTGAAATGATATGTCACTCCCCACGCCCATAGCCATCCGGAGTCTAATCGGATGATTAAGCCCGTCTATAAACTTGCGGACCCTCTCCCGCTCAGGTGGGAAGTATCACCACCGCATGACGAGCCAAGTCGATAAATCTCGTCTCATACCGTGTAACTGTCATAGTGCCCTGATGGAGGCGCTCAAACCGCCTCCGAAGTAAATCCCGCTAAGTAGTAGGGAGAAACTTCTCCATAAATAGTTCCGCAAACCGGTCCCATGATAGAGCTGGGGACCCCTGCTGGTCGAGTCGGGCAATAATCTCTCCACCAAGTCTTGGCGGATCCTGCAAGTCTGAAAGTACGGAAATCAACTCCGTTTGTCTCCACGATCCCCATAGTCTTGAGAATCTCATGACAACCGAATAAAAAGTCCTGAGGATCCTCTGATGCGGCTCCACCGAAAGTAGTGGTAAATAGCTTGGAGAACCGATCAAGCCTCCATAACGAATCGAAAGTCATGGCCGCTCCATCTCCGGCATGAGCCGTGGTACTCGACTGAGTGGCCACAGCTGGCCGAATTACCGGTGCTCGAGGCCGAGGAGCTACCGGCTCCGGAGTATGAGCGATAAGAGTCCGGGCCCCTCCTCCAGCCCGAGAAGTAGCCGGGGCAACCGATAATAAACCCGCTCTCTGGCAATGCCGTCCATGAATCCCGCTATTCCGATCAAGGCATCCCGGAGATCCGGGGTAATTAAAGCCTCTCCCGGGACCTGAGCTGGGCCCACTGGAGCTGCCGGAATCGGAACCTCCTCGTCAATCTCAATATGGGGCTCCACCTCCGGGGTAGCTGCCTGGGGCTGAGCTCTACCCCTACCACGGCCTCTGATACGGCCTCGACCCCTGCCCCTCACAGGAGCTGTCTGGGGCTCAGGCTGCTGGTCGGCGGACGAAGAAGTGCGTGTCCTTACCATCTGCGAAAGGACAGAATAGAAATTCAATCAGTAATTGAGGATCAAGTTGCATGACAAGAAAGAACAAATGAGAGACTTTTTCCTAACTCAATAGACTCTGGAGGACAAGTATAGACGTCTCCGTACCTACCTCTCAAACTCTACTAAGCTTGTTCGTGAGTGGTGAGACCTATGTAACCTAGAGCTCTGATACCAACTTGTCACGACCCGGATTTTCCCCCAACATCGGGATCGTGATGGCGCCTACTCGTGGTAGCTAGGCAAGCCACTATATTCATACTATCCTATTTTTAACACAATTGTAATTAAATAATTGCGGAATACTTTATCGAGATAGAAATAATTAAATACAAAGTAAAAAATCATACTGAAATCCTCTACCCAAGACGTGGAGTCACCAACTCACGAACTACTATGGAATACTACACATAAAAGTCCGAAGGAAATATAACATAATTCTGTTTGTCTCGAAACAAAGAGACTACAGCTAATGACATAAATAAAGAGAGACACGCCGGGCCTGCGGATGTCTGCAAGCTACCTCGGTCTCAAATATGATTAGCTCCCACGCAATCTACTTACTGCTGCTGTTGCTCCTGATCGTAACCTGGACCTGTGCAAAAAAGCACAGAAGTGTAGCATCAGCACAACCGACCCCATGTGCTAGTAAGTGCGTGGCCTATCCCGGCGAAGTAGTGACAAGCCTAGGACAGACACTCACATAAACCTGTGCAATTCAATATATATATATATATGTGTACCTCAAAATAACAAGAAATAATCAAGTATTAACAAAATAAGGAATACCTTAAAGAATTCAACAATTAATCACAGTTAATAATTTCACAAGGAAAAACAAAGTATAATGTAAACACAAGTAATATCACTTCAAGAAATAGCAAACAGTTGCACGGCATCACCCTTCGTGCTTTTACTCTCATAATCAATAATAGGGCACGGCATGATCCTTCGTGCATAATCAATAAATAAGGCACGGCATGATCCTTCGTGCATAATCAATAATAGGGCACGGCATGATCCTTCGTGCATAATCAATAATAAACATGGCACGGCATTAACCTTCGTGCATAAATAAATAAACATGGCACGGCATCACCCTTCGTGCATTATCTCTCTTCCTCACCCAAATAACAATCACAGTTTAAGGGCAAAGAAAGAAACAGTAATTCATAAACCTTCCCATCAAGGGAAATCAATAATTTTCTTCACAACAAGTCCCAACAAGGGAGAACAATAACAATTCATCTGTAATATATCTCAAATAATCATTTTTTTTCAAACGACTCACGGTCATACTAGACGCCAGTGTATGGATGCTCGTCACCACAGCCCATACACCGCACTCGATCACATAACACATAACACATAATCCTATTCCCTCAAGCTAGGATAGAACAAACACTTACCTCGAAAGTTTACGAACGATTCAATCCATAGCAATGCCTTTTCCTTTTGAATTTGACTCCAATCCAATCGTATCTATAGACAATTGATTTAATATCATCAATTCTACTTAACAAACTAGTTCATATTGCTAAATATGGTTTTTACAACATTCTGCCCGGAATAGTAAAAACCGACCCCGAGCCCACATAATCGAAACTCAAGTTTCGAACCAAAATAAGTTCACCCAATCTTCCATGAGTTCAAATATACAATTTGTTCTTAAGTTCGACTCCAAAACGAGGTCTAAATCGTAAAATCTTTGAAAGCCCTAACTATACCCATTTCTCAAATTTTCAACCAATTTATACATGTTTAAGCCTAAGGATTTGATTGATGTTGATGAAAAATGAAGAAAAAGAGTTAAGAATCACTTACCCAAGAAGTTTTGATGAAAATCGCCCAAGAATCGCCCCAATAAGCTGTTTGGAGAAGAGAGAGTTGAGAGAAATGGGATTTTATCCCGTCTGTTCTGTTTTTGCAGAACTTAAAATCACTGGAATCACTGGGCTATGCGATCGCAGGGCCTGTGATGCGATCGCATAGAAGAAAATAAGGGGACAGCAAAATTGCTCTATGCGATCGCGGAGGACAAATGCGATCGCATAGAAGGAAATGGATGAACTGAAATTACTCTATGCGATCGCAGGGAATGGTATGCGATCGCATAGAAGGAAATTCTGGGCCTCAGTCTTACTCTATGCGATCGCGAAGGATAGTATGCGATCGCATAGGAGGAACAATGGAAGTTATGCGACCGCATGGGCTCTATTGCGATCGCACAGAAGTATTTTTGGGACCTCTGATCTTTGCTCTATGCGATCGCAGCTACACCTATGCGATCGCATAGAAGAAAATCTCTGTGCAAAAATTGCAGAGTTTCTGCTGAAATTTTCAAGTTCAAACCACCCCGTTACCTATCCGAAACTCACCCGAGCCCTCGGGGATTCAAACCAAGTATGTACACTGACTCAAAAACATCATACGAACTTGCTCGCGCGATCAAATCACCAAAATAACATCAACATCAAGGAATTTAGCCTTAAATCTCAAGAATTCTTTCAAAATTTCATAACTTCCAAACTTTCCAATTTAAGGCCGAAACATGTCAAACGACGTCCGTTTCCAACCAAACTTTACAGGAAGCGCTTAACCAATATATATGACCTGTACCAGGCGTCGGAACCAAAATACGAGCCCGATACCAGTACTTTTTAAAAAAAAAATCAGTTTCATTTTCCTTAAACATTTTCAGAAAACAATTTAACAGAAAAATTCTTTTACTGGGGTTCTAGACCTCGGATTTCAATTCCGGACATATGTCCAAGTTCCATATTTTTCTACGGATTTTCTGAAATAGTCAAATCACGGATCCGGATCCGTTTACCAAAAATGTTGACCAAAGTCAACCATATCAATATTAATATCAAAATTCTTCTACTTTTTCACATATTTCACATATTTCAACATAAATATTTTTCAGCTTTGTGCCCGGATTGTGCACGCAAATCGAGGCAACATAGAATGAGGTTTTCAAGGCCTCAGAAGCTCGATATGATTAATTAAATAAGTGATGACCCTTTGGGTCGTCACAGTTAGGGCTTGGGTTTTTGCTATGTAAAATTGGGTTTTAGTGGCTCATTTGAACTCCGATTTTGATAAATTTTGTATGTGCAGACTCGTGGCGAGAGAGGATTCCGGAAATGTGAGTTTATAATTTTTTTTAGAAGCGCTCCCAAGGCTCGGGTTTGGCTAGTTTCGATGTGCATGGAGGCCGGTTTGAGGAGCAAACGTATTGCGGGCTTGAGATTTCGCCGGTTCGAGGTTAGTAATACTTGGGAATGATATCTTCAGGGTTTGAAACCCCAAATTTGTACATCTTAGTGCTGTATTGAGGTGACTTGCACGCTGGACCTGAGCGTGGGGTAGAGCACTTTTGGGGATCGTGACTTGGTCCGTCCTAGTTGTTTGTTTTTACCGTGTATTTGCAAATGTATTGTTGTTATCATTATGATATGGGCTCATTGCCATACTTGAGGCTTATTGTAGATTTTTGAAACTCTTTATGAACTATCATCATTATTTTCCCTCATTGATTGGAATATAATTTGAACTTAGTCCGTGTGATTCACACTGCTTTTGAACTCAGCTATATTTTTCTCAACCTGAAGGTTTAACTGATATTTGAACTATCATATGAGCTGAGTATCATTGTTTTACTGATGCCCAAGGGGCTTATAATTATTTGTTGGATTGATTGGGGTCGAGGGCCATATGTGAGGGCATGAAGAGTAACGTGCGGAGGCTTTCAGGCGTCGAGTGTTATGTGTGCATATGCATATACAAGCACGGATCGGATTGCACGCCGCAGTAGCATATTGCATGGATCGAACTGCACGTTGCAGTAGCATATGGATCGGACTGCACATCGCAGTAGTATATGGATCGGACTGCATGTCGCAGTATTAGTGCTTGGGCTGTAGGAGCCCCTCCAGAACCTGAACCCCCATAGTGAGTCATGGGTACCCAAGTGGATCAGGCTGCACACCGTAGCAGTCATATGCATTGCATTGCATGGCATTGCATTCACTCTTATTTGTACTACGTGGCATAACATTAGCACTCATATATCACTAGCATGCATATTGTTACTTGCCTTGTTAACCAGATACCCTGGTGTTACATGTTGAGGAGTGTTGTACCCAAGGGGAAGACTTGTGAGCCGACATGCTCTTTCTGATTTAGCCTTATATGCTGGCTGTTGAAAATGAAAAGGGGATATTTGCAAAAGAGAATTTAAAAAGTGATATTTTTAACTTATCTTGAGATTTTTTAAAATGATTTTCACAGTATTTCGACTTTTCAAAAAGGGATTTTCCTATCTCGTATAGCATTCTGGTGTGCCCATACATGTTTTCTTATCGCTAAGTTATTATTCCTTTTTATTACCACTGAGTTGGAAGTACTCACTTTACTCCATGCACCTTGCGTGCAGTTGCAGGTATTGTTTACCCGTTAGCGGGTTATTAGCAGAGCAGAAGACCTTATGGTGGTAGTTAAGCTAGGTGACCGCTAGCGTTCGCGGCACCGTACTACATCTTTGTATTCGAGTTTTATTTTTGTATTTATCTATACATTATTAGCCAGTAGTAGCACCTTTACTCATTAGATGCTCGTGACTTGTGACACCCCGGTTGGGTTGTATTGGGATGAAATTAATAGTTAAATGTTAATAAATAATATTTCTATTCCTTTATGTTAATAGATGATAAAAGAGTATTTGGGGTTGTTGGTTGGCCTAGTCTTCACGAGAGGCGCCATCACGACCGGGTATGGAATTTGGGTCATAACAAGTTGGTATCAGTGCGTAGGTTACTAGGTCGCACGAGTCATAAGAAGGTTTAGTAGTGTCCCGCGGATCGGTACGGAGACATCTGTATTTATCCTCGAGAAGCTGCAGAACCTTTAGGAAAACTTCCCATTATTGGAATTCTTATCGTGCATACTTGATTCAGCTAGAGATATGACTCTTGAAAATTCCTTCCACTCGTCTTTATGCGCACGCGGGCGCTCAGTGGTATATGTGCCTTAATGTCTTGTAATTCCCCAATGAAGGGGCGAGAGGTAATCTCCGTGAGTTCATATTGGGCCAGTCTGGAGGACTTGTGATTGGATCATTGCATATGGTTTCAGCACCGAGGTGCTAATTTTGTGAGCAAGTGTTTTGAACTTATATGTTCAGTGTTGTTCTTAATAGCGGGAATGACGGTTGGATATCCATGTGATGAGTATGTTGGTACTGTTAGGTGTATATTTGTGGTCTTGGTAGTGACAAAAGAGTCTGATAAATAATAGATAAGCTGCTAAGTGTTCGTTTTCCATTGTGATCTATTTTGTAGACCAAATTTATGGGGCGTGGTGAATATTTTCATGTCTCTTAGTGGAAAGGTAAAGTGCATTAGGTGTGGTGGTATGAGTTTAGACCCAAGAAGACTAATTGATTGTTTTATGTGTATCATGGTGGAATGTGTGCTGAAATAATAAATCGAAGAGAAGTAGGTGGGTTATCTCTTACGGAGTGTCCTTAGGTGGGTTGAATCCTATGTGTAATTGAAAGGTATTTTATATGTGTTATGATTTGGATAGGTGCAACGCATGTTCATGTACCAATTTATATAATATAACTTGTGTAGTATTGATATTTATATTGTTGATATACATTGTAATGCCTTATCGAGTTGTGGATGTGTTGTTAGGATGGTTTTGGTGATTTCTCTGGCTGGTGGATAGGCTAAATTACAAAGGAACCTCTGTCGAATTTTTTGGAAAATTTTGGACCTAGAAAAGATTTTGGTCACCTAAAGAATGGGCTTAAATGGTTTGTGTGAATGGATGCAAGAATTGCAGAAGAGTTAAGATTTTCGATGATTCGAGTCTCCGCCAAAGCTTGTTTATGACTCGAGTTTAATATCGCTATCACATTGTGGCATCATTTGAGTAAGAATGCTATGAGTGGTTGGAAGTGTCTTGATATATGGCTTTGAGCCAAGTTGGGGAGGTTGTTATTGATTAACCGATTGCACTGTTGGAAGCTAAATTGGTTCTATTCATGTAGGGCAAGTGAATTACGTCTGAATAAGAATGAATGACTCTCGAGAATGGTATTACTATGTCCAAGGTTGTGCATATGTCAATCGGGTGCCTTAAGTATGTGTTTGTGGCTAGATACCGTATTTTCATTAGATGATGTCAAGACTTGTGGTACTTTATGATAGTCATGGAATTTTGTGTAAACGCATTTGGAAGGTGATGGTAACGAGTTCAGGTTCGCATGAAGTTCTTCAAAATAAGGTATTATAGAATGTAGTAATTCTGGGAAACATCTGAGAGGGTATCAGTGGCCTATGGGTCTTAGACCGTGTGGTCTTATATATGAGTCTCGTGTAGTAACCTGAGTTGAGGTATTGTGGTGCTTCAGTAAAGGAAAATATCAAATTAATGATGGAACAGGAATGGGAATGGGATAAATGGAATGACTTGATAATAAACTAATAAGGATTTGATTTATTCTTGTATATTTGAGGTAATGAACTTTACGGGTATCGTGCAGCAGAGCTTTTACGTGCTGACAGTTTGCTTAGGTTAGTTTGGGTAAAAGGGAATCAGTCCTGTCAGTTTATCCTATACAATGGAATTGGGAGAAAGAGCTCTTGATGTGTTTTATAGTTGTCTGAAGATGAGTATAATTCCTATGGGTATGGTCTATGTGTTATGATATGGAGAATCGATATATGCATGTTCAAGGTTTTGGTTTAGTTCATAATGGGAAATCATCTTGAGCAGCACGGGCAGCTGTAGAGGAGTAGAGAATCGATCTTCCGATGATTAAGGTAATGTAAATTGATGATGCATCAGTAGTATTGCGACATTTTTTTTGTTGACTCGACTGAGATAGTCGAACTGTTGATGGCATTGGGAAATTTCTGAATGTCTTTCGAGGTATGCATGGATGCTTGATACATGTTATGTATTCGTACGGAGGAGTGTGGGATCAGACATAGTGATTCATGTATTATATATGTGTTGGAGAATAGAAGTTCTCGTGATCTGCCTATGCAATGGTTGTATGTCGTGTGTATCGGCACCGTTTAACGGTTATGAGAAATTTGAAAGCCCTAGTGGATCTTCCTCTATGTTGAAATTGGGTTATGATATTTGATTGCAAACTGGTTATCTTAAGTCAGGTTGTCTAGACTAATGTGATATGGACTATGTCGCAAAATGCCATAGGTTGCGCAGCAAGGTGCATCGAATTATGTTCTAACAGGGTAGTTTTGTATCCCTAGGACCAGTGAATGGTTGGCAGGTATTGCTTTGTTAATTGGGCCTTCGTGGCGTATGTCAGTGCAGAGGTTTCTGCCATCGATTCAGTTTCGGTATTGAGGGACTTTTCGGATGCGTTTCGTGTGGCTGAGTATAGGACTATATATGTTTATTGTAATGAGCAATTTGACTCGATGTGCATTTCCTTTTGCGAGATTTATATGTGGATCGGGTGGCACACCGCCACGGGTTATTCAAATCGGGTGGCACGCCGCCACGGGTATGGTATCTGGATCGGGTGGCACGCCGCCATGGGTATGTTATTTGGAGCGGGTTCCATACCGCAATAATGTGATGTAGAGAATAGCTTTCTATAAGTTACCTTATATGCAATACTTCCTGGTTTCTGAGGAAAGTCTGTATTGGGTATTGTTTGGCGAATAGCGTATTGGTTGTGTCCTTACATGATTTGATAGTGTATATTAATTGTTTCATTATGGGTGAGATTGATCGCTTGAGTTCAGACATAAATATGTGTGTGGCTGACCATTTTGAGCATGGTGACTTGAGGTGCTTCATGGGGAATAGTATTTGGGTGAAATCATGAGTTGTGTCAAGGCCACGTGATGTTATGACCTTTCGAGGAGGATTCAGGTAATCTATTTCTGTGATGTGAGACGAGATCTCAGCTCTGTGTTGTAAGGGTATGGAGGAATTGAATTACAGCTCTTTCGTTTGAGTCAGTTGTCATGATTTGAGTGTGTTTAGATCGTTTCTTATTGGATCCTGTGTTGTGCTCGTCGTGGCTTAGGCCGATATTGAGGTGTCATACCTCCAGTGTGGTGTGTTATAATTGAAATGATCATTTAAGTTATTAATGAGTGCGAGTACATGTGATTTCAACTGGTTAGAAAGGTAATATCGAGGTTTGGCTCCAAAATCTATTATGGTATCAATCAAAAGAGAAATGGATTCATGAATGGTTGACCTGAGAGATGGGTTTGGTATATCGCGTGTTTCGATTGCCGCGAGCAGTGTATGAAGGTGTTGGAATAAGACTTTAGCTATGGAAAAGGTTTTTTTGTTAGTATTTGGTTATTAAGGCAAATTGATGTGAATAGATGACATCGTCTCTAGTGTTTAGGTTGTGTAGTATAACATATGGTCCCACTTGGAGTGGAAAGTATGGGTTATTGCAGTTGCATCTGGTTTATTCTGAGTATAGACATGGGGTTCTGATCTGGTGTGTGATTTCGGGAAGTGCAATGTGGTTTATGGTTTGGATAGGCTGTGAAATTCCAGCTATATTGTGTTATCGGACTTATGTTAGATACGGTCACGTGGGATCACCCCGAGTATATGCTTGGTAAGGTCATTCAGTTATTGGGTTGTTTCTAGTTGATACGCTCAAATTAAACATTTACAATTAGTGTAAGGCGGTCGACATCAAATATAGTAACCCAACTAGGTTGGAATCGAATCCCACAGGGAATAGGTGTGAAATGATTTCTTGAATTAGTGTGTTACCCGACTCGAATCTTGAATCTATTCCGTTAGAAGTGACATAGAAATGGTGTAAGAGTGATAGTATGAATGAAGGTTGATTTAGAATATTTAACTAGTGAAAATGCTTAATGTAATAATCTATAGAATTGATTAAACCAAGGTTGTGTCCCCATAAATGTAGTGTAATGCCATCGGTGTTAATATGATATATTTCTAATTGTTGATTATTGTTATGCAATTGATTTCTATGCAATTACCCAATATTTCCCAATACTTGAGTAGTATTTCATCTCTTGCTCTTTCCCAAAAGTCTAAGAGTCACAATGTATAACAATCAATAAATGCCAAATAAAACCCACTTATCCCTAAGCGATTCTATTAAACGAAGTGTAAGGCCTCGAGTTTTTGTTCTTTACTTCTTCCAAAATTTAACCCACTTTCCCAAGTAAGGTAGGACTTTAATGGCATTAATTAGTGTTTGCAACCACCAATAATAAATGAAGAATGAGAAGTGAAGAAATATCAACCAACCATTATGCATATATTCAATGTTAAACACCCATTTACATAACACCCATTTAGGGTTCACAACCTTAGTATTTAGGTTTAGCCACACATGATAAATATAAAATACAAGGTGTAATAAATGTCATAAATGCTTACAAAGTAAAAGATTCTTCAACCAAAAGCATCCAAAAAGATGAAGTAATAAATTCTTGGAGTGTAGTATAAAGTCTGCACTAGATGCCCTTACACAAAATTCTAAAAAGCTATTTATAGAGGGACCAAGATCTGACAAAAAAACGGACAAGTTTGCCCTTCCAGGTCACGTATGCGACCGTAGATCTGTCGCATAACAGGTCTGCGGTCTGCAATCTTGAGAGGCAGCGTCGCGGATAGGAACCCTAGCTGTTCATGTGTTGATCGCATCACCATTCTGCTGTCCGCATGTTGATTGTGCGACCGCAGAGAGCACAGTAGACTTGCCTCTTAGGTTTCCTTTGTGTTCATTATGTGGCAGAAGTGCGGACCGCGTATTGAATGTGCGATCGCAAAAGAAATCGCATTCTTGCCGTGCATTTCAGCTCCATTCACTGTTTAGTTTTGCGATTTGGTTGCTTATTTGCGGTCCGCAGATGCAGTATGCGACCGCATATTGGTCCGCAGATTGGCTCTTTTGCACAACTTGCCCTCTTTCTTATCTTTTTGCGTCCATTTTTGTGTCCTTGGTCTTTTCTTCCTCTTTATCTGTAAGACCACAAAATCACATAAGTATGGACTACATTTTGCAATGAAACAAGCTAATATAAGAGCAATTAGTATGTAAATGTGCCGAATCTCTCCGGCACATCAACACCCCCAACTTAAGCTCTTGCTTGTCCTGAAGCAAGAAGAACACACCTACGTCACACTTATTTCTAACACTTAACACAATAATGACACAAGATTTGTGCTAATGTTCAGTTCTTCAAGCATGTATTGGAACAATCGCTCCACTCCTCCTCGACTAAGAGCAAATATGTACAGACAGACCAATCATGCAAGCTTTGAGTCTCACATTGTGACTAAATGTTACCCTCAGCTGACTGCATTTGCATTAGACTCTAAAGGCTCAACTTAAGTAAATTTTGTAGTTCAAGCACTCTCACCATAAATGATGTCCTATACTCACCATATTTACAATATTCACAAGGACAAGTCAAAAGAAAGCACTCACTCTCAGAAGGAACTTCAAGTGCCACTACATGTCATACCATAGGCTTGCCCTTATTTTAATTCGCCACTTCTTCAAGAATGATCGGTTGGAGGTCCCATAAGGACTTTTTAGGCTCGTAATGTAGGTTTAGGGAAGGTTAGGTAAGCGTTTGGGTACATATGACTTCATCCTCCTTGAACACTACTTATAAGTTTCATTCTGTTGCATTTTGATTTTCTTTAACTCACATAGCCTCATTGGCATCTAGTCCCCGATTATAGAACCACCTTGCATACCTCTCCCAATTTTATTCAAGTTTCCACAATGTGTATATGTATATATATTTTTTTTTATACTTCATTGGAGCTCGAATACTTTAATACGCACTATGAGGTATGTGGCCTTTGACTCAATATATAACCTTGCCTATCTCACTTTGACACCACCGCCAACTTAGGTTTTTAGCCTCATTTTCAATGTTCAAGGAGGGACGGGTTCAAAAGAGGGGATCATTTTGCAAAAAGGGGATGGTTTGTACTGATTTGGCCAAAGAAAGGTTTGAAGGCTCAAAGAGGGGTACTAGTGATATTATTTACACAATGGTAGGTTTGAAAAGCTAGAGAGATGTTTCAATTTAAGACCAACCAGGCAAGTTCTAGATGACAGAAGTGGACACAAGAACTATGTACAAGTAGAAAAACTCACTTACACACATCGTACTTGAACTTGTTAATTCACATTGTTTAGCACTTTCGAGCAACTACTTTGCAATTTCAAGCTTTTATGGGTCGCTATAGAGTCACAAAGTGAGCCTTAAATTCAAAAGATTGGTCATAGAGACAAGTTCCCTTAAGACAGTCGTCAATCTATCTATCATTGGGATGAGTCGAGAAAAATGACTATAGGAGGATATGTGCTATGTACATGTATGCATGCTTGGCACTGAACAATTTCACCAAATTGGTCACATTGATTTACACACGAGGTTCTGATTCTACTATTACACTCTTGGAAAAGAATCAGACAAAGAAAAACCAAGAGGAATTGATTGGCTAACTAATCATAAACAAGTATTGACAGATCAAAACATTGTATATACACTGCTTTATAGATCAAAGTTGTACATGTTTGATACACAAAAGCACAAAAAAATGGAAATATCAAATCAAAACACCAAAAGTACCCCCACCCCCAACTTAGAACGATGCATTGTCCCCAATGCAGATAATAAAAGTGCAAAGTGTGAAAAGAGACTCCCTGAGGCACACTAAATGCTATAGGAGTCGGCAGCTGGCTGTGTGCCGGGGTGATCACCCTCCTGTGTATCTGGCATAGGCACAGTCGAGGGTGTGACCTCTACTGCCGGTGGGAGCTCTGGTGTAGAAAGCAAGGTTGGCACTGGAGCTGATGGTGGGGCTGCTATGACCACATCCGGCATCTGAGAGCTGCTAGATGCCTCAGCTGATGTATGAACTGTGGGGCCTCCTCGGTCAATCAATGATCTCTGCAAGGCCATCTCAAGCTGAGCGTGCTCATCCTCATCCACATCATCATCCTCCTAAGGTGAAGCTGGAGCTGCTGCCTTCCCTTTGTCTACAGGCTGCGGAGCATCATCGCTGGAGAATCCCGAGTCATCCTCATCTTTATCACTGTCACTACCTCCCTCAGCTTCCTCATCAGAGGCAATATCAATACGGCTAGGAGGAGCTGGGGCCTGTGAGTCTCCGGGAGTAGGAACGACAGGGTCGGCCATTAGGTTGGTGAAATCAAGGCCTAAATCAGGCACCTCATCAGCACTCTTGTCACCTGCTCCCGGAAAGAAGGATGAAACGTCGAAGTCCAGGTTTTGCATCTTTTGAAATTCGACCTTCATAGAGGCCACCTCTGTCTTGAGATCATGCAAACCGGGCATTTCTCCCATTTCTAGCTTCTCCACCGTTAACTCAAGCCCTTGTAGTCGCTCAGCATATGCTATCTATTTTTGCTGAATCTCTGCTATGGCGGACTGCATGGGAGTGAGAGCCTTCTTGATTAAGTTAGGCAACGTCTTAACAAGCTGGTCAACTTTGGATTTTGCATGTTTGGGTAAAAGACCAAGCTGTGAGACTGCCGGAGTGGTTGAATGAGGCTGAGCAGTAGCAGTGGTAGTTTGAGCAGCGATGGAATGAGTGGAAGACTGTGCCACATCATCATGAGCAATAGGGGGCTGGGAGCAGAGTAGGTCTTCCTCAACAACTGCTGGAGGAGGTATCACCGCATCACCAAGGCGGTTGATGTCTATAATACCTTGCTCCTGACCTGTCGCATCCCGGAGGTCAGTAGGAACTTGGGCCTTATGGCATAAAGTAGTGATCAACAACGGGAACGGAAGAGAAGTGGCATCTTGCATTGCTCTTCTTCCCATTTCTTGGAAAATTATTTCTCCCACATTCACTTTAACGCCCTGTATGATACAAGCAATGAGGAGGGCCTTCTCAATGGTGATGTCTGTCTCATGATTCGTTGGGATCAATCTGGATGCGAGAAATGCAAGCCAGTATCTCCCTTCCCTTGAGAAGCTCTCCTTATAAATCTTTTTCCCCGGTTGTATCCATACAGGGGTTCTAGTTGCGATGACGGAGGCAATCCAGCTTCTTTCACTCTCTATGTTGGCAAATTTGGCTTTATACTCAGATGTGGAGGTGTCCCCGTCCCAGTCTGGGAACAACAATTTGTTTATGGCTTTTGCACTGCATTTGACTGGGATACCCCGAACTTCCACCTTGTCGAGGTACATCTTTTGCCTTTTATGCTGCTTGGTCCGGGAAGCTCCATAATTGGAATAGAACTCCCGAATAATGGATTCATTGTATTTGGCCGGAGGGTCAGTGAATCTCATCCATTTTCTCCGCTTGATGTTGGTTAGGATATGGGGGTACTTTTCTTTAAGCCCAATTAGGCTCAATTGCTTCTTAGGGAGGAGCTTTCTTCGTTCAAGCCCGACTTTATATTTATCCCTCGACCCCTCAATGCCCCAGCGGAGATGATATGAAAGTCCTTCCGTAGCCTACATTCTCCTTGCCTCAGCATGTATGCTAACTGCAGGCTGGGTATCTGCTTCCTCAGGTTGGTCATTTTCTTCTCGTGGCGAGTCCACTCATTGTCTTTTAGAAGCACGGGGCCTGTTTGCAAGTCGTTTTTGAGCCATGTCTGCAAAGGGAGCATTGTTAGTATAGCTAGTAGGATAGAGAATAGGAAACATTTAACTGAGAGCAAAGATGCAACGCACTCTGCGATCGCAAAATAGGACTGCGGACCGCAGAGTCGTCGCAAAAGTTTTCTGCTGAAGTTTCATTCCATTCTGCGATGATATATGCGGTAGCATAATGGTTATGCGGACCGCATACTCATTGCAACATGGCTCCTTGAAAATTCCAAATTTCCCAGTTCACTGTTTTACTTTGCATTGAGTTTGCGGACCGAAAATCAATTCTGCGGCCGCATACTCGATCGCACATTTCAATGCTTGAGAGGGCTACCAAGGTGACAGCTATGCGGTCACTTCGCGGACTGCAAAGTGGTAATGCGATCGCATAGTGACCGCATAAGTTGTCTTCTTCATCTGACCTAGGGCTAGGTCTGCGACAACAATGCGGTTCGCATTTTAGACATGCGGACCGCAGAACTGAGCAACTTAATGCTACAGTTCAACTGTTCAGCCATGGGTGCCCAATCTTCAACCAATTCCTACCCCAACGTCTAATTCATTACTACCCTAGCCATGCTATTAAGCCCACAACCATTTCCCACAACTTTTTCCTCAAACTATTTAAACAATGGAGATGGGGGAAACAGTACACATACCAGATGTTGAGAATGCTATTGATTTACAGGAGGATGCTTGGAGTGCCGATTCGAACTTGCCTCTATTCGTTCGTTTTCTTTTGTTTTTATCCTCTTTCTCTTTTGTTTGTTTTTTTCTCTCTCTTTTTTTTGTTCTGTAGTGTAGGGCATTTTGGAACGTATCTGGGGGATGTTACACACTTTTGCGACGCCAAGTCTGCGGACCATTATGCGATCGCAGAATGGATTTGCGGTCCGCATAACGGTCGCATATTGCTGCGACGCGTAGGTTTCTCAGAGTTACTTTTGTGGTCCATTCTGCGATTGCACAACTAATATGCGGGACCGCAGAATGGACGCATTACAACTTCCAATTTAGAGGGCTCACTGGTTAGGTCTGCGGTAGATTTGCGGTCTGCAAATCAATTATGCGGTCGCATTTCTACCCTCCTTCTTTCGCATATCTGTCCATGTGTGCTTCCACCAAATATCATCACTATTTGGGATCCCTACACTTCACATATGTTAATAAAATAAATGAACAAAGAAAATTTAAAATTCAAAGATGGTGTTACCACCCATGGGTTGCCTCCCATGCAGTGCTTGATTTAACGTTGCGGCACGACGGGACTGATTTCTCCAATTTCATCCTTTTGACGGGCAGGGCCCATGTTGTAGAGCCAGCTGCTCTATCACCTTCTTCTCACCATCAACACCCAAGTAGTGTTTGATGCGTTGGCCATTTACTTTAAATGTCCGAGACCCGTTAGTAGATTCTAACTCTACAGCTCCATATGGGAATACACTCACCACTTTAAAGGGGCCGGACCATTTCGATTTCAATTTGCCCGAAAACAATTTTAATCTTGAGTTGAAGAGTAAGACGAGGTCACCCGTCTTGAACTCTCTTTTCAAGATCTTTTTGTCATGAACAAATTTCATCCGCTCCTTGATGCGCTCTCATATGCATGGAATCGAAATTCCTCTAGTTCATTTAGTTGCATCAATCTCAAGTTTGCAGCTTCCGCCCATTCTAAATTGAGCTTCTTGAGTGCCCACGTGGCCTTGTGCTCCAGATCAACTGGTAAATGGCATGCCTTCCCAAAAATGAGTCGATAGGGAGAAGTACCAATAGGAGTCTTGAAGGTCGTGCAGTAGGCCCACAATGCATCATCTAATCTTCTAGACCAGTCAGTTCTGTTGGCGTTCACAGTCTTGGCTAGGATACTCTTGATCTCCCGATTTGAGACCTCAACTTGACCACTCAATTGCGGATGGTATGGTGTAGCCACCTTGTGCTTCACCTTCTATTTCTCTAGTAACCCTGTGAATGCTTTGTTGCAGAAGTGCGATCCCCCATCACTAAGAATGGCTCTAGGAGTGCCAAACCCAGTGAATATATTCTTCTTCAAAAAGGCGGTCACACTCCTCGCCTCATTGTTTGGTAAGGCAACGGCTTCAACCCATTTTGAGACGCAGTCCACAGCCACCAAAATATACTTCATCCCATAGGAACTCACAAAGGGGCCCATGAAATCAATTCCCCATACATCAAAGATTTCTATCTCCAACACATGGTGCATAGGCATTTCATGCCTTTTGGAGATTGAACCTTGCCGTTGACATTGCTCACAAGCTTTTGCAAATTGGTTTGCACCATCATAGATGGAAGGCCAATAGTAGCCACATTCAAAAATCTTTGCCGCAGATCTATTGCCTCCATGATGGCCTCCAACTGGTGAGACATGACATGCCTTGAGGATTGGCATGATTTCTTCCTCTGGTACGCACCTCCGGATGATGTTGTCAGCACACAGTCGAAACAAATAAGGCTCCTCCCAGTAGTATTGCCGACAATCCCTCAAAAAAAATTTCTTTTGATGGGGTTCTAACCCTTCCGGAATGACCTCGCTCACCAAATAATTTGCAATATCGGCATACCAAGGAGCAAAGGTGTTGGAAAGTGCCAATATATGTTCATCGGGGAATGCATCATTTATGTCAAGCTCTTCTTTAGGCCTCCCTGCTTCCTCAAGCCTTGACAAGTGGTCTGCAACTTGATTTTGAGTACCTTTGCGATCTTTTACTTCAAAGTCAAATTCCTGCAACAAGAGAAACCACCGAATTAGTCAAGGTTTTGCATCTTTCTTTGCCATGAGGTATCGAAGAGCCGCATGATCCGTGTAGACCACCAACTTGGACCCCAATAAATAGGCCCGGAATTTTTCAAAAGCATACACAATGGCAGGAAGCTCTTGCTCAGTGACAGTGTAATTCATTTGTGCCCCATTTAGAGTTTTACTTGCATAATAGACCGGATAAAGTATCTTGTTGTGGCGTTGACCTAGCATTGCTCCAATAGCTACACCACTGGCATCACACATGAGTTCAAAAGGAAGCGTCCAATCGGGAGTGACAATAATGGGTGTCGTGGTAAGCCTCAACTTTAATTCCTCAAATGCTTTGAGGCACTCAAACATGAATTTTGCATCCTTTTCAAGAAGCTTGCACATTGGGTGTGCAATTTTGGAAAAATACTTGATGAATCTCCGATAGAATCCGGCGTGGCCCAGAAAGCTTCGAACATCTTTCACTGAATTTGGTGGAGGAAGTTTAGAAATGATTTCGATCTTTGCCCGATCAACTTCAATGCCATGTTTAGAAATCTTGTGCCCCAACACAATACCTTCATCCACCATGAAGTGGCATTTTTCCCAATTTAGAACAAGATTCGTTTCTTCACATCTCTTGAGCACTTGTCTAAGATTTGCAAGACAATGCTCAAAGGAATCACTAACAACAGAGAAGTCATCCATGAAAACCTCTAGAAAATCTTCCACCATATCGGAAAATATCGACATCATGCATCTTTGAAAGGTCGCCGGAGCATTACACAACCCAAATGGAATCCGGCTAAAAGCAAATGTCCCATAAGGACAAGTGAAAGTTGTTTTCTCTTGATCTTCCAAAGCAATGTTGATTTGGTTGTAGCCGGAGTATCCGTCAAGAAAGCAATAGAAGGCTCTTCCCTCTAGCTGATCAAGCATTTGATCAATAAAAGGCATAGGGAAATGATCCTTGTAAGTTGCATTGTTGAGTTTCCGATAATCCATGCACACCCTCCACCCGGTCACCGTTCTAATAGGAATGAGCTCATTTTTTTCATTTTCAGTCACGGTTATGCCCCCCTTCTTTGGCACACATTGTACTGGGCTCACCCAAGAACTATCGGCGATTGGGTAGATAACTCCGGCGTCTAACCACTTGATAATTTCCTTTTTCACCACTTCTTGCATTGTAGGATTTAGTCGCCTTTGATGCTCCACACTTGGCTTGGTGTCATTCTCCAATTGGATTTTGTATTCACAAATACCCGCTGGAATGCCACGAATGTCGGTGATTGTCCACCCAATTGCTTGCATGTGCTCCCTTAGGACTTCCAATAATTTCTCTACCTGCACATCATTCAACAAAGAAGACACAATTACGGGTAAAGTATCATTAGAGCCAAGAAATTTATACCTCAAATGTGAAGGGAGTGGTTTGAGCTCTAATTGTGGTGGCTCAATGATTGATGGCTTGGCGGGGGGAGTAGCTCTATTCTCTAAGTTAAGAGAGAGCTTTGCCGGCTTGTACGTATAGGATCCAAGACCCTCCAATGCATTCACCGATTCTATGTACCCATCCATGTTTTCCCCATCAAAATTTAGTAGGATTGCCACTAATGCCTCACCAAGGCATTGTTCTTCCATTTTCAATTCCACGGCATCCTCTACCTTATCAACCGCTTCTATCATTGAGATGCTCTCATATTCGTGGGGTAGCTTCATGCCCTTGCTAGCTTCAAAAGTGACTTCTTCATCATTCACCCGGAACTTTATCCCATTTCTCTCAGAATCCATGAGTGCTCGGCCCGTATCCAAGAATGGTCTTCCCAAAATGATAGGGATCTCTTTATCCACAGCACAATCAAGAATCACAAAGTCCGCGGGTAAATGGAATTTCCCCGCTTTCACTAGTACATCATCCACAATTTCGACCGGCCGCTTGATGGAACGATCGGCCATTTGCAATCTCATGCTTGTAGGTCTAGGCATACCCAATCCCGCTTGCTTAAAGATGGCTAGTGGCATTAAGTTGATGCTAGCTCCATTGTCACATAAGGCCCTTGCAAATTTACGCGTCCCAATAGTACAAGGTATAGTAAAGGCCCCCGGATCCTCCTTCTTTTGAACCGGGGTTGTAGCAATGATAGAGCTTACCCTGTGAGTCATGCTTACCACCTCATGCTTTGAGGTCTTCTTTTTAGTGATCAAATCTTTCAAGTACTTAGCGAACCCTGGCATTTCCTGAAAAGCTTCTACAAAAGGTATGTTCATCGTCAATTGTTTGAGAATATCGTAGAACTTTTCAAGCTTGCTATCATCAATCTTCCTTGCTAGCCTTTGAGGGAATGGAGGAGGAGGTCTAGGAATAGGTGGAAGAGGTTTTGATGATTTGTTCCCCTTTTCCTTTTCCTCTTCTCGATCTTCTTGTTGTACTCTAGCCTTTTCCGGAATTCTTTCAATTTCAACAACTTTTGGTTTGTCAACCACAACAACTTTTTGCTTTTCAACTTCAATAACCTCTTTTTCTTCACCCTCAACCGTTTGCTTGGTCTCCACATCTTCAACTATGTGTTCTTTCTCTCCAAGTAGCACTTTTCCACTCCTAGTGGTGATTGCCATGACATGAGAGGTTGGACCACTTCCACTACCTCTTGGGTTTGCAATCGTGTCACTAGGTAGTGTTCCCTTTTGCTTGGGGTTTTGTTCCTTGGAAAGATCTCTCATTTGCATTTCCAATTTTTGGATGGAAGCGGTATGAGAGCCAACGACCTCGGTCATGTTCCTCAATGAAGCATCAGACTTTTCTTGATTTTGTAGCACTCTCTCTAGCATAGCTTCCAATTTTGAATCACTTGAGGACCCTTGGTTCGAATGTTGTCCTTTTGGAGGAACATAAGGATTTTCACTCCGATTAGAAAAATTATTGTTGTTGTTGCCCCAATTTCTTTGTTGTGATCTACCTTGGTCATACCTCCAATGTTGGTTTCCTTGCCCTTGCGGGTTTGGCCTCCATTGGTTTTGTGCTCCTTGACCTTGATAGTATTGCCTTTGATACCCTCCTCCTTGGGGGTTGTTGATGTAATTCGCCTCTTGAAAATCTTCATTCGAATTGGACGGCATGTCCTCGACAACATTGACTTTCTTTGTTTGATTTTCTATAAACATCTTGGTCAACACATTGACATTAGTGGCCAACCCCGCAATGATTTGGTCTCTCTCT
This sequence comes from Nicotiana noctiflora, assembly GCA_032618575.1. Taxonomy (NCBI): domain Eukaryota; kingdom Viridiplantae; phylum Streptophyta; class Magnoliopsida; order Solanales; family Solanaceae; genus Nicotiana; species Nicotiana noctiflora. Next base: position 106,490 of record JASVEL010000487.1, on the reverse strand, counting down.
TGGTTTTCCTTGATCGAATTTGTCAAAGTAGGAGACCCATAAGCTATTCCACCAAATAAACCCTCAGAATGCCATGCTTGATTATGTTTGGCCATCTTGTCAAGGATTTGAGTCACTCTAGCAAAAGACTTGTCCATAAAAGATCCATCCGCCGCATTCTTTGCAATGGCTTGGTTCATGGGATCAAGACCCATGTAAAACTTCTCAAGCAAAATTGAGTCAGGGAATCCATGATTTGGCGACCTCGCCAAATATAGTTTAAAGCGATCCCACGCCTCATGTAAGTGCTCCCCTTGTTGTTGCTTAAAGAAAAAGATTTTATCTCTAAGCTCGGATTTCTTGCTTTGTGGGAACCATTTTGCTAGGAATGTCCGGACAAGTTCAGGCAATGATCGGATTGAATTTGGTGGCAAGTTTTGAAGCCACTTTCTAGCATCACCGGCCAAGGAGTACTTGAAAACTCTCAACCTTAAGGCATCTTCTGAGACATTGGTTTGTTTGTGCATAGCACACACTCCCAGAAAACTCCTCAAGTGTTGAGTTGGGTCGTCATCGGTGGAATTCCTGAAAAACCCTTCCGCTTTGAGCATGAGGATTAGACCATGATCCACCTTAAACATTGAGGCACCAACAGCAGGGGGTACAATTGCATTTGTGTCATCGATATATTCATTGATATCTGCAAAAGGATTCTCTTCCCCTTCATCCTCGTAATCAGACATTGTAACCTATCACACCAAGCAAAACAAGCAAAGTGTAATGGAATAGAATTAGATATCAAGTAAAGTACACACAAATGACTAATTTCAAAACCGTATTCCCCGGCAACGGCGCCAAAATTTGATACGCTCAAATTACACTTTTACATTTAGTGTAAGGCGGTCGGTGTCAAATATAGTAACACAACTAGGTTGGGGTCAAATCCCACAGGGAATAGGTGTGAAATGATCACTTGAATTAGTGACTTACCCGACTCAAATCTTGAATCTATTCTGTTAGAAATGACATAGAAATGGTGTAAGAGTGATAGTATGAATGAAGGTTGATTTAGAATATTTAACTAGTGAAAATGCTTAATGTAATAATCTATAGAATTGATTAAACCAAGGTTGTGTCCCCATAAATGTAGTGTAATGCCATCGGTGTTAATATGATATATTTCTAATGGTTGATTATTGATATGCAATTGATTTCTATGCAATTACCCAATATTTCCCAATACTTGAGTAGTATTTCCTCTCTTGCTCTTTCCGAAAAGTCTAAGATTCACAATGTATAACAATCAATAAATGCCAAATAAAGCCCACTTATCCCTAAGCGATTCTATTAAACGAAGTGTAAGGCCTCGAGTATTTGTTCTTTACTTCTTCCAAAATCTAACCCACTTTCCCAAGTAAGGTAGGACTTTAATGGCTTTAATTAGTGTTTGCAACCACTAATAATAAATGAAGAATGAGAAGTGAAGAAATATCAACCAACCATTATGCATATATTCAATGTTAAACAGCCATTTACATAACACCCATTTAGGGTTCACAACCTTAGTATTTCGGTTTAGCGACACATGCTAAAATATAAAATACAAGGTGTAATAAATGTCATAAATGCTTACAAAGTAAAAGATTCTTCAACCAAAAGCTTCCAAAAAGATGAAGTAATAAAGTCTTGGAGTGTAGTATAAAGTCCGCACAAGATGCCCTTACACAAAATTCTAAAAAGCTATTTATAGAGGGACCAAGATCTGACAAAAAAGCGGACAAGTTTGCCCTTCCAGGTCACATATGCGACCGCAGATCTATCGCATAACAGGTCTGCGGTCCGCAATCTTGAGAGGAGGCATCGCGGATAGGAACCCTAGTTGTTCATGTGTTGATCCCGTCACCATTCTGCGGTCCGCATGTTGATTTTGCGACCGCAGAAAGCACCGCAGACTTACCTCTTAGGTTTCCTTTGTGTTCATTATGCGGCAGCAGTGCGGACCGCATATTGAATGTGCGATCGCAAAAGACATCGCATTATTTTCGTGCATTTCAGCTCAATTCACTGTTTAGTTCAACGATTTGGTTGCTTATTTGTGGTCCGCAGATGCAGTATGCGACCGCATATTGGTCCGCAGATTGGCTCTTTTGCACAACTTGCCCTCTTTCTTATCTTTTTGTGTCCATTTTTGTGTCCTTGGCCTTTTCTTCCTCTTTATCTGTAAAACCACAAAATCACATAAGTATGGACAACATTTTGCAATGAAACAAGCTAATATAAGAGCAATTAGTATGTAAATGTGCCGAATCTCTCTGGCACATCACTAGTACAACTCTAGGTACGCTCGAGGACGAGCGTTTGTTTATGTTGGGGAGAATGTGACGATCTGACCCGTTGTCACGTGAGTTATCGCCCTGTACTCCCTTATTGTGTTGCTCATGTTTTTATATCAGTTTTTGAGTTGATCGGATGTAATTGAATTGGTTTTGATTAAAAATAAGGCACATAGCCTCTTAGAAGGAAGCTTGATTTAGAAAAGTCAATCGGAAGTTGACTATGTGGTTAGAAGGCTCGGATGCGAATTCTGGTGATTCGGATAGCTTCGGGGGATTATTTCTAACTTAGGAGAGCGATCAGAATCATATTTGAAGGCCGGTGTATAGGCTTGAATTGGCAAAGTTAGAATTTTGGTGAAATTCGGTTGATAGGTGAGATTTTGATCCGGGATTCGGAATGGAATTCCGACAGTTGCAGTAGCTTTGTTAGGTGATTTTGGATATGTCTACAAATTTTCATGTCATTCGGACATCGTTTGGTCGGGTATTTCATTGAATGTTGGTTTCGGAAGTTATAGTTGAAACTTAGGCTTGAATCCGTCATGGTTTGATGATTTTTGTGTTTAAGGCCGTGTTTTTATGATTGGAACAAATTCATATGGTGTTATGGGATATGTTGGCATGTTTGGTTGAGGTCTCGAGGGCCTCGCTATGATTTCGGGTGTTCAAACGGATCATTTTTGTTAAGCTAGGATATCAGATTTTGCTGTCATAAAGTTGCAGGTTTTTCTTCAATGCGATCGCAGGGGTTCAGTTGCGATCGCGTAGAAGGTTTGTGAGAGGCTGTGATTTTGTTCAATGCTTTCGCGGTCAGTGGTATGCGATCGCATAGTTGGATAATTTATCTTGTGCGATTACATAACTGGTTGTGCGATTGCATAGAGTATTGGCCAAGGGTCCCAGATTCTCATTATTGTTACGTGCGATCGTGTGATTTGGAATGCAATCGCGTAGTGTTAATTTATGAAGCAATGTGATCGGGGAGAGATGAGTGCGATCGCATAAGCCATTTTGGAGGGGTGGAAAATCTGTTCTATGTGATCGCAGGTCTGGTGATGCGATCGCACAGTGTAATTATAATGACGGGCATAATCAGTTAAATAACATATCATTCGCGAGGGTTTCATTATTTCCTCCATTTTTGCACTACATTGTGAGCTAATTGATATAATTTGAAGAAGATTTCATCGAGAAGTGATTGGAGGTAAGTCTCATGGTCTTAATACATCATTTTATCAAATAATCTTCCATTAATTCTCTTAAATGGGGCATAAATTGAGGAAGTTACGGTTTGGATTTTTGCTATGTAAAATTGCCTTTTGGTGGCTCATTTGAACTCCGATTTTGATAACTTTCATATGTACGGACTCGTGGCAAGATGAAGATTCCAGAAATGTGAGTTTCATAATCTTATCGAGAAGCAGGCCCATCCCTCGAGTTTTGCTAGTTTCGAGATTTTTGTTATATTTAGATTGTTTTCGAGTAGGTGTTGTTCCATTAGCCTATTATGATATATTTGTACTGATTTTGGCTAGTTTTGACGCACGCGGAGGCCAGTTTGAGGAGCAAAGGCGTTACGGGCTTGATTTTTCACTAGTTCGGGGATAGTAATACTTGGGAATGATATCCTGAAGGTTTGAAACCCCGAATTTGCATATCTCAGTGTTGTATTAAGGTGACTTGCATGCTAGACCTGAGCGTTGGGTAGAGCGTCACTGGAGATCATGACTTAGTCCATCTCGGTTGTTGGTTTTAACCGTGTATTTGCAAATGTATTATTGTTATCATTATGATTTGGGCTCATTGCCATACCTGGGGCTTATTGTCGATTGTTGAAACTATTTATGAACTGTCATCACTGTTTTCCCTCATTGTTTGAAATACTATTTGAACTTAGTCCATGTGATTCAGACTGCTTTTGAATTCAGCTATATTTTTCTCAAGCTGAAGTTTTAACTGATATTTGAACTATCATCTGAGCTGAGTATCATTTTTTACTAATGCCCGAGAGGCTTTTGATTATTTGTTGGACTGATTGGGGCCGAGGGCCATACGTGAGGGCATGATGAGTAATGTGAGGAGGATTTCAGGCCTCGAGTGTTATGTGTGCATATGCATATACATGCACGGATGAGACTGCATGCTGCAGTAGCATATTCCATGGATCAGATTGCACGTCGCAGTAGTATATGGATCGGACTGCACGCCGAAGTAGTATATGGATCAGACTGCACGCCGCAGTAGTATACGGATCGAACTGCACGCCGCAGTAGTATATGGATCGGACTGCACACTGTAGTATTATTGCGTTTTAGCTTTAGGAGCTCCTCCGGAGTCTGAACCCCCACAGTGAGCGCGAGTACCCAAGTGGATAGGGTTGCACGCCGCATCGGTCATATGCATTGCATTACATGGCATTGCATTCGCTCATGTTTGTATTATGTGGCGTGACATTAGCACTCATATATCACTGGCATGCATAGTGTTACTTGCCTTGTTGACCAGATACCCTGGTGTTACATGTTGAGGAGTGTTGTGCCCAAGGGGCAGACTTGTGAGCCGACTTGCTCTATTTGATTTAGCCTTATATACTGGTTGTTGAAATGAAAAAGGGATATTTGCAAAAGAGAATTTCAAAAGTGATATTTTTAACTGATCTTGACATTTTTTTTAAAGGATTTTCACAACATTTCGGCTTTTCAAAAAGGGATTTTACTGTCTCATATAGCATTTTCGTGTGTACATACGTGTTTTCTTATCGCTCAGTTATTATTATCTTTTATTACCACTAAGTTGGAAGTACTCACTTTACTCCCTGCATCTTGCATGCAGTTGCAGTTATAGTTCACCCATTAGCGGGTTATTAGTAGGGCAAAAGACCTTATGGTGGTAGTTGAGCCAGATGACCGCTAGCGTTCGCGACACCGTACTGCATCTTTGTATTCGAGTTTTATTTTTGTATTTATCTATACATTGTTAGCCAGTAGTAGCACCTTTACTCATTAGATGCTCGTGACTTGTGACACCCCGGTCGAGTTGTATTGGGATGAAATTAATATTTAAATGTTAATAAATAATATTTTTTTTCCCTTTATGTTAATAGCTAATAAAAAAAGATTTGGGGTTGTTGGCTGGCCTTGTCTTCACGAGCGGCGCCATCACGACCGGATATGGAATTTGGGTCATGACAAGAATTGTGAAAGGTTTATTTTCTTAAATTCAATAAGAGGAATATTGGTTTCTAATTGATAGTTCCTATAGCGATTTTCAAATGTAACAAAAAGTATATTTTAAGAAAAATATTTGGTATGGCATGAAATATTTTTTCAAATGTAAAAAAATTATTCAAAATAGGTTTATTTTTTAAAACAATAATGTAATTTTAAAAATAAAAAGAAAAATATTTTTAGTTTTAGTGGAGAGTTTTAAAACTCATTATAATAGAAGTCATATCATGGATAAAATCAAGAAACCGAAGTCCTATGGAATATTTACATAAATATTGCCAGTTGTATTGTTTACCTTTATAGCAAATATACATATATGATATAGTGATAACAAATGATTAAACAGATATTATATATAAATTATACATCCTTCAATTTTTTAATTTAAATAGATGGGAACAAATATGAAAGAATTTCAACCAATGAATATAAATAATTTCTTACGTAAACATTTTCTATTACAACTCATCCTTTTATACGAAATAAATTAGAGTAATTTTTTGTAACAATATAAAAAGACATAAACAATTATATAAAATACCATAAATTTTGAGAAAAAATGTACAAAATTTCTAAAAACAAGAAATAAGAAATGGCAGTGAATTTCTTCTTCTATTAATCTTTGTTGAGTATAAAAATTTGAAAGTTGATCTCATCTGTATCGTTTTGAGGTCTAGCGCACCATTCAGCAGTAAGAGGTCATGAGCAGCTTCATTTTAGGTATTATGCCTTGTGCGCATGGTCAGAAGAATTTCCAGGAATTTCAAAGTTGACTTGGAGAGGAAACTCTCATTTCGAAAGCTGAAAGTTGAGAGAATTGACTGAGATCGGAATTTAGAGTAAACAGGCCTCGGAATCAGGATTTGGAGATTCCAGTAGGTTTGTATGATAATTTCGGACTTGGGCGTGCGCCTAGATCGGATTTTTGATGACCCAAGAGCAGTTTGGCGCCCATTGTGGAAGATAGCATTTTGGAAGAAATTTCATAAGTTTGGATTGATGTATATTTTAGTGTTATCAATGTTCGTTTAGGATTTCGACTCTGCGAGTAGCTCCGTATGGTGTGATTCAGGAGTTGGGAGCGGGGATCGAAATTGAATTCGGAGGTCCGTGAGTTATTGTGGAGTCATTTGCCTAAAGATAAAAATTTGAAGGTTTTTAAAAAGGACCGGAAGTGGACTTTGGAGTAGGACTGTAATGTCGAATATGACTTGTGTGCAAAATTTGAAGTCAATCGGATGTAATTTGATAGGTTTAAACATCAAAAGTAGAAGTCAAAATTCTAAAGTTCATAAAGCTTGGATTGGGGTCGATTCGTAGTTTTAGCGTTGTTCAACATGATTTGAGGCCCCGAGAAAGTCCGTAATGTGTTTTGGGACTGGTTGGTATAATTGTTTGGGGTCTCGGGAGCTTCTGGTAGATTTTGAGTGGTTAACGGATCGAAAATAGAATTTAGGAGAAGCCTAAAGCTGCTGGTGTAACCGCACCAGTGAAAATAGGGCCACAGGTGTGAAGCCACAGAAGTGGAAATGGACGACTAGGCTGAGATCGTAAATGCAATCATTTTGCCGCAGATACGGGACCGCACCTGCAGAAGGAGAAACGCATATGCGGAAGTTGATGGCTTGGGGGCAATATGAGCACGTGATTTTTTGTGACGACCAAAAGGGTCATCACTTGTTTTCTCAATCATTTCGAGCTTCTGAGGCCTTAAAAATATCATTTATAGTTGCCTCAATTTGCGTGCAGTCCGGCGCGAATCTAGAAATTTATGTTGAAATATATGATATATGTGAAAATTTTGAAGAATTTTGATATTAATATTGATATGGTTGATTTTGGTCAACATTTTTAGTAAACAGAACCGGACCCGTGATTTGATGGTCTCAAAAAATCAGTAGAAAAATATGGAACTCGGTCGTATGCCCGAAATCGAAATCCGTGGTCTAGAACCCCGGTAAAAGAATTTTTCTGTTAAATTATTTTATGAAAATGTTTTAAGGAAAATAAAGCTAAAAATTGATTAAAAGGTAATGGTATCAGGCTCATATTTTGGTTCTGACGCCCGGTACAGGTCATATATGTTAGTTAAGCGTTTCCTGTAAAGTTTGGTTCAAAACGGACGCCGTTTGACGTGTTTCGGCCTTAAATTGGAAATTTTGGAAGTTAAGAAATTTTGAAAGAATTCTTGAGTTTTAAGGCTCAATTCGTTGATTTTTATGTTATTTTGGCGATTTGATCGGGCGAGCAAGTTCATACGATATTATTGAGTTAGTATGCATATTTAGTTTAGAGCCCCGGGGGCTCGGGTGAGTTTCAGATGTGTAACGGGATGTTTTGAACTTACAAAAATCTGATATTTTTGCTGGTTGCTGGTGTCCAGGTTTTTGTTCTATGCGATCGCATAGGCATGTCTGCGATCGCATAAAGTTAATTGGGAAGTCATTAATTTGTTCTATGCGATCGCATAGGTCCTTCGCGATCGCATAGAGTTAATTTAGTAGCCATCCAGTTTTTCTATGCAAACGCATTGCTTCCCTGCGATCGCATAGAGTAAGTGTGAAGTCCTTGAAATCCTTCTATGCGATCGCATTACCCCTACGCGATCGCATAGAGTAAAAATTTGAGGCCCGTAAATCCTTTTATGCGATCGCATACCAGTCCTGCGATCGCATAGAGCAAGTCCAGTCCCCCATTTTTTTTCTTCTATGCGATCGCATCACTACTCCGCGATCGCATAGAGCAATTTTCAGTCCCCTTTATTTTCTTCTATGCGATCCTTCACAGGCCCTGCGATTGCATAGAGTAAAATGTCTGCCTAGTGATTTAAGTTCTGAAACAGAAGAGAAACGGGATAAAAATCCCATTTTTGTTCGAACCTCGAGTTTTGGTCATGTGGGCCCGGGATCGATTTTTACTATGCCAGGCAGAATATTGTATAAATTATATTTAACCATATGAACTAGTGTGTTAAGTATAATTGATGATATTAAATCAATTGTGTATATATACCATTGGATTGGAGCCAAATTTGAAAGGAAAATTCATTGCTATGGATTGAATTGTTCGTAAACTTTCGAGGTAAGTGTTTGTTCTATCCTAGCTTGAGGGAATATGAATTGAGTTTATGTGTAAATTGTTAAAAGTGGAGTCTGACGTATAGGAATGGTGACGAGTATCTATACGTTGGGGGTTCGAGCATGACAGTGGGTCTTAAATGGGTTAAATTCCTATTAATCCTATGTAATTATGTGAAAGGAAAATATTATTGGTTTCATACCGGTAATATATATAAATTGTTGATTAAAGGTTATTGGTGTCACACCGGTAACAGGCATATATTGTTGATTTATTATTATTTATTGGTTTTACACCGATAATATAAATACTGTTGAAATTGAAGATTATTGGTTTAATACTGGCAATACTTTATATGCTTACTATTGATCAAAGATTATTGGTTAAATGCTGGTACTATATATATATATTAAAGAATTGGGATCGTGTGGCACACCGACCACTTATATATTAAAGAATTGGAATCGTGTGGCACGCCGACCACTTATATATTAAGAAAATGGATCGTGTGGCACGCCGACCACTTATATATATGAAATGGGAGCGAGTGGTACACCTACCACAGTTTATATGATTGTTGGCATTATCCAGTTGCCGGTAGCCTATGTGAAATGGGAGCGAGTGGTATGCCGACTACTAAGTTATTCTAATCTTGGAATTGTCCATAGTTGTCGGTAGCCTAATATTAAATCTGGGAGCGAGTGGTACGCCTACCACAAGATATGCAATGAAAATGAATTGAGACATGAAAGTAAGTTTTGTTCCATTGTTCAGATTATTTTTGATATTATAAATTATTAGTTGCTATTTTAGAGCAGATTCTTCCCTTATAAATGTTCGATAATGTTTTCCTGCTATTGTATATGTATATATCCCAGCTGTACATGTTTATGTGGGTGTCTGGTCCTAGCCTCATCACTACTTCGCCGGAATAGGCAAGGCACTTACCAGCACATGGGGTCAGTTGTGCTGATACTACACTCTACGCTCTTTTTGCGCAGATACAGGTTACGGACAGCAGCAGTGGCAGTAGCACGATTGTGGATATTTCGACTAGTGAGACTTTGAGGTAGCTTTGCAGGCGTCCGCAGGACACGTTGTCTCCTCTATCTTGTTTTTCATTCTGTTATCTCACATATTCGAGATAAATAGCTTATATTTCTTTTAGACGATTATGTGTATTATTCTTAGAAGTTCGTGAGTATTGTGACACCAGTCTTGGGTAGTGTATCATGCTTGAGTTTTCTGTATCGTACTTATTAAAATTTGCTAAGTTTTCCGCTAAATTTGTTTATTTCGCTGTAAATTAATAATTTTATTTAAAGTCTTAAAAAGAGAGTTGTAACTAATGAAAATGTAAGTAAGAATTGGCTTGCCTAGCTTCCACTAGTATGCGCCATCATGACTCCCAATTGTGGGAAATCCGGGTCGTGACAAGTTGGTATCAGAGCTCTAGGTTGCACAGGTCTCACAACTCACGAACAACCTTAGCAGAGTCTGAGGGATCGGTACGGAGACGTCTGTATTTATCCCTTAGAGGCTACAGAGTTAGGAAAATTTTCACATTCATTCTTTCCTATCGTGCGAATTTGTTCTTCAAATATTAAGTTGAATTTCTACTCTTGTCTTCCCACGAACGGCTAAGTCATGTACCGCTTCGTCAGCCGAACAATGGCACAGGCTAGTGATAGATCAACGATGCCTTTAGAAGTTTTATGGAGTTTCGGTTAAGTTTCACCAAACTCTTCGCTATCTCCTTCAGTGGTACATCTTTTGAGAACCCAAGGGAATTTATTGACCGTTGCTATGAGATATTGCAGAACGCGGGAATAGTCGAAAGCGAGAGGGTTGATTCAACTGTGTTTCGGGTGGCGAGTGAAGTAGTGAAAACATAATGTATTTAATCGACTGTGGTTTCAACGGACCTTGACGTCTGGTTGATTTATTGGAAGTTGCGAAGGACAATTATTGTGGACTGTCAGATGTTGTGACTTTGACTTATAGTTAAAAGCGGGAATTCCACTATTAGTGAATGGACCGGATGGCCATGTGTTATGTCAGTTTTGGCTTGGAATGTATATATATGGTATGGAAAGGTTCCCCAAATAAATTATGCATATTTGCGCCTTAGTACTCTGCAGGGTGTAAGAATAGTCCCAAAGAATAACAAAGAGTATATGAGCAAATGGGGTAGTTCAGAAGTGTTAAGCTAGCATAGCAAAAGAGGAAATTGGTCGTCAATGTTTGTGACAAGCCTATGAAGAGGGCAGACAGGCCAATGCGACACTACCTACTCAACCCTATTTTTTAGAAATTTTTTGGAGGAGTTTACCTCCCGTACTCATTGAAAGGTATGGTATGTATGATCTGAACAATTATGCCAGGTCATTATGATAGTATCCGAATATGTCGTCATGTTCAATAAGTTAGCTGATCCTCAAAGGAATTGTTGTGAATGTGGCATATTGGATAAATATAATTTACGAAGGCACTCAAGCTATGTGCCCCGTTGCAGTCAATACTCAGCTTACATGACCAGCCAGAGTTAGGGGTCAGGATGTTAAAGGCGGAGGTGAGACTCCTAGAGGTGGAGACCCAGTTGTTGACATAATTTCTATGGTGTGACTGAGGTCACTACACCAGATGGTGTTATCACATGTACAATTCTGATTGTTATAAAAGGGATATTTTTCCTCAATTTGATTTGGTCCTTGAAGAATTGAGGCGTCCTATTTATATACTCCGCTCATGAGTGAGCTTCGTAATCATCAAATCTACTTATGTGAATACTCACGTTGTGCTATTAAATGAAGATAGTTATCCCTATTATTATGTGTTGGCCACTAGGAATATTTATGAGGTCGAAAATGACTTTATATTATTTACTATAATGGGAATTAATGTAATTTCTGAAATAATTATTTTCAATGGTTAATTGTATGCCCTATCGGTATGAGGGTTCTTTTTGTGCCGTGATTTTCTTTGACGGACAATAGTTGAAAAGAAGAGAAAGGAAATGAAAAACATCAGTGGCACAATGTGCAAATACTTATGATTCAGAGTGGAGGGTGAGATCCTCAAATTTTTGTATAACGTGAAAATATTTTTTTTTTTAAAACCGAGCTACAAGCTGCGGTGGATATTATATGAGGACAAGTTCCTGGTGGTGAAAAGTTTGTGTTTAAAGTTTTCCCTTTTTGGAAATAAAAATCTAGTACTATATCCAAGATTTGAGCCATGTCTGTTAGGATTATTTGACAATTCTTACATAGTTTCTATTCATATTTAGCCATTTCTGTTTTGTACCGTGGAATTTTAGACTTTGAGACGAGCACCAGATGAGGATATATATGACTCATTAATTTGGGAAAGTAATCATGAGGTTTCTATACCTCATTGTGAGTAAAGTGGGAGTTTTGGAATAAGATATTTAATAACTGGGTTAATTGACAATGTTGTAATTTAAGAAAAACTCTTATGGCCAGAGTAATGAATATGTGCATACGTATGACGTGTTCGTGCCTTATTTAGACTTGTTCGTTGTAGTCTTCATTGTTTCCATATTGACATACTCCCACAGTCAGAAGGAGCATGCACGTCATCTCAGAGCTGTTCTTCAGACTCTGAAAAATAGCCAACTATATGCAAAACTTTCAAAGTGTGAATTTTGGCTAACTTCGGTTGCATTCCTTGTGACGGCAGCAGGTATTCAGGTTGATCCAAAGAAGCTTGAGGCAGTCAAGAACTGGCCTAGACCGACATTAGCCACAAAAATTCGGAGTTTCTTGGGATTAGCGGGTTATTATCGGCGATTCGTGGAGGGGTTTTCATCTATTGCAACCCCACTGACCAGATTGACGCAGAAAGGTGTGCAGTTTGAATGGTCAGATGAATGTGAAGCGAGCTTTCAGAAGCCCAAGACAGCCTTGACCACAGCACCGGTATTGGTTTTACCCACAGGTACGGGACCTTATATCGTTTGTTGTGATGCTTCCCGTATTGGGCTTGGTGCAGTGTTAATGCAAGATGACAAGGTTATTGCATTTGCTTCGAGGCAGTTGAAGATTCATGAAAAGAATTATCCAGTTCATGAAGATCTGGAGGCATTATTTGTATGGTGTGGCATGCGAACTATACACCGATCAGAAAAGTCTTCAATATTTGTTCAAACAGAAGGAGTTGAATTTGAGGCAGAGAAATGGCTAGATTTGCTGAAAGATTATGATGTCACCATTTTATATCATCCGGGAAAAACAAACGTGGTGGCCGACGCTTTGAGTAGGAAGTCAGCCAGTATGGGCATCTTTGCTTATATTCCAGTCAATCAGAGGCCACTTTCTTTGGATGTTCCGTCCTTAGCCAACCGATTTGTGAGGTTGGATATTTTTGAAACTAGTCGAGTGCTAGCTTGCACGGTCGCTCGTTCTTCATTATTAGAGCGTATCCGCGATCAACAATATAATGATTCTTATTTATGTGACCTTAAAGACACGGTTCAGCGAGGAGCTGCCAAGCATGTCACCTTAGATGCTCATGGGATTCTGAGGATGCAAGGGCGCATTTGTGTGCCAAATGTTGATGGGCTTAGAGAATTGATTTTAGAAAAAGCTCATAGTTCGCGGTATTCTATTCATCCAGACGCAACAAAGATATATCAAGATTTGCGACAACATTATTGGTGGCGTAGAATGAAAAAGGATATTGTGGCATATGTAGCGCGATATCTGAATTGTCAGCAGGTTAAATATGATCATCAGAGACCTGGCGGTTTATTTCAGAGAATTGAGCTTCCTGAATGGAAGTGGGAGCGGATCACTATGGACTTCATTTTTGGACTTCCGATGACTCGGAAGAAGTTTGATGTTGTTTGGGTTATTGTTGATAAGCTGACCAAGTCAGCTCATTTTATTCCGGTTGCCACTACCTATTCATCCGAGAGATTAGCTGGGATTTATATCAGGGAGATTGTTCGCCTTCATGGTGTGCCTATCTCTATTATTTCAGGATCGAGGTACGCAGTTTACCTCACATTTTTGGAAGGCGGTTCAACGAGAGTTGGGCACCCAAGTCCAGCTAAGTATAGCCTTTCATCCCTAGACGGACGGTCAGTCCGAGAGGACTATTCTTATATTGGAAGATATGCTTCGAGCATGTGTTATTGATTTTGGAGGCTCGTAGGATCAATTCCTGCCTTTGGCAGAGTTTGCTTATCATAATAGCTATCAATCGAGCATTCAGATGGCTCCTTATGAAGTCTTGTATGGTGGGCGGTGTCGTTCTCTAGTTGGATGGTTTGAACCGGGGGAAGCTCGGTTGTTGGGTACGGATCTAGTTCAGGAGGCCTTAGATAAGTCAAGATCACTCAAGATAGGCTTCGTACAGCTCCGTCCAGGCAAAAGAGCTATGCAGATCGCAAGGTTCGAGATATATCGTTCATGGTTGGGGAGCAAGTATTGCTCCGACTGTTGCCTATGAAGGGTGTGATGAGATTTAGAAAGAAGGGCAAACTTAGCCTTAGGTTTATTGGCCCATTTGAGATTCTTGATGGGGTGGGAGAGGTGGCATATAAGCTTGCCTTGCCACCTAGCTTGTCAGTTGTACATCCAGTGTTTCATGTATCCATGCTCCGAAAATATCACGGCGATCCATCGCATGTGTTAGATTTTAACACTGTCCAATTGGACAAGGATCTATCTTATGAGAAGGAGCCAGTAGCTATTCTAGATCGGCAGGTTCGACAGTTGAGGTCGAAGAGTTTTCCTTCTGTGCGAGTTCAGTGGAGGGGTCCGCCTCCTGAGGCATCGACCTGGGAGTCTGAGTCTGACATGTGGAGCCGATATCCTCATCTACTCCCTGACTCAGGTACTTCTTTCTTTTGTCCGTTCGAGGATGAACGGTTGTTTTATAGGTGGAGAATGTGACGACCAAAAGGGTCATCACTTGTTTTCTCAATCATTTAGAGCTTCTGAGGCCTTGAAAACCTCATTTATAGTTGCCTCAATTTGCGTGCAGTCCGGGCGCAAAGCTGGAAAATTTTTATGTTGAAATATATGATATATGTGAAAAATTTGAAGAATTTTGATATTAATATTGATATGGTTGACTTTGGTCAACATTTTTGGTAAACGGAACCGGACCCGTGATTTGACGGTCTCAAAAAATCCGTAAAAAAATATGGAACTCGACCGTATGCCCAAAATCGAAATCCGAGGTCTAAAACCTCGGTAAAAGAATTTTTCTGTTAAATTGTTTTATGAAAATGTTTTAAGGAAAATGAAATTGAAAATTGATTAAAAAGTAATGGTATCAGGCTCGTATTTTGGTTCCGACGCCCGGTACAAGTCATATATGTTGGTTAAGCGCTTCCTCTAAAGTTTGGTTGAAAACGGACGTCGTTTGACGTGTTTCGGCCTTAAATTGGAAATTTTGGAAGTTAAGAAATTTTGATAGAATTCTTTAGTTTTAAGGCTCAATTCTTTGATTTTTATGTTATTTTGGCGATTTGATCACGCGAGCAAGTTCGTACGATGTTTTTGAGTTAGTATGCATATTTGGTTTAGAGCCCCGAGGGCTCGGGTGAGTTTCAGATATGTAACGGGATGTTTTGGACTTACAAAAATCTGGTATTTTTGCTGGTTGCTGGTGTCCTGGTTTTTGTTCTATGCGATCGCATAGGCATGTCTGCGATCGCATAAAGTTAATTGGGAAGTCATTAATTTGTTCTATGTGATCGCATAGGTCCTTCGCGATCGCATAGAGTTAATTTAGTAGCCATCCAATTTGTTCTATGCGATCGCATTACTTCCCTGCGATCGCATAGAGTAAATGTGAAGTCCACGAAATCCTTCTATGTGACCGCATTGCCCCTACGCGATCGCATAGAGTAAAAATTTGAGGCCCAGAAATTCTTCTATGCGATCGCATACCAGTCCTGCGATCGCATATGCAAGTCTAGTCCCCCATTTTTTTCTTCTATGTGATCGCATCACTGCTCCGCGATCGCACAGAACAATTTTCTGCCCCCTTTATTTTCTTCTATGGGATCGCATCACAGGCCCAGCGATTGCAAAGAGTAATTGTCTGCACGGTGATTTAAGTTCTGAAACATAACAGAAACGGGATAAAAATCCCATTTCTCAAACTCTCCCTTCTCCACAGCTTTTTGGGCGATTCTTGAGCAATTCTTCATCAAACTTCTTGGGTAAGTGATTCTTGACTCGTTTTCTTCATTTTTCATCAATATTATTTGAATTCCTAAGCCTAAATATGTGTAAATGGGTAGAAAAATTAGAGAAATGAATATAGTTAGGGTTTTCAAAGAATTTGCAATCTAGACCTTGTTTTGGGGTCGAACTTAAGAAAAAAATTGTATATTTGAACTCGTGGATGATTGGGTGAATTTATTTTGGTTCGAACCTCGAGTTTTGGTCATGTGGGCCCGAGATCGATTTTTACTATTCCGGGCAAAATGTTGTATAAATTATATTTAGCCATATGAACTAGTTTGTTAAGTAGAATTAATGATATTAAATCAATTGTGTATAGATACGATTGGATTGGAGCCAAATTTGAAAGGAAAATGCATTGCTATGGATTGAATTGTTCGTAAACTTTCGAGGTAAGTGTTTGTTCTATCCTAGCTTGAGGGAATATGAATTGAGTTTATGTGTAAATTGTTAAATGTGGAGTCCGACGTATAGGCATGGTGACGAGTATCTATACGTTGGGGGTTCGAGCATGACAGTAGGTCTTAAATGGATTAAATTTCTACTAATCCTATGTAATTATGTGAAAGGAAAATATTATTGGTTTCATACCGGTAATATATATAAATTGTTGATTACAGGTTATTAGTGTAACACCGGTAAAAGGCATATATTGTTGATTTATTATTATTTATTGGTTTTACACCGGTAATATAAATATTGTTGAAATTGAAGATTATTGGTTTAATACCGGTAATACTTTTATATAAATATTGTTGATGCAGAGATTATTGGTTAAATGCCGGTAATATATATATATATATATATATATATATATATATATATATATATATATATATATATATATATATATATATATATGGGAATCATGTGGCACGCCGACCACTTATATATTAAGAAAAGGGATCGTGTGGCACGCCGACCACTTATATATATGAAATGGGAGCGAGTGGTACGCCTGACACAGTTTATATGATTGTTGGCATTGGCCAGTTGCCGGTAGCTATATGAAATGGGAGCAAGTGGTATGCCGATTACTAAGTTATTCTAATCTTGCCATTGGCCATAGTTGCCGGTAGCCTAATATTAAATCTGGGAGCAAGTGGTACGCCTACCAAAAGATATGCAATGAAAATGAATTGAGACATGAAAGTAAGTTTTCTTCCATTGTTCAGATTATTTCTGATATTATAAATTATTGGTTGCTATTTTAGAGCAGATTCTTTCCTGATAAATGTTCGATAATGTTTTCTTGCTTTTGTATATGTATATATCCCAGCTGTGCAAGTTTATGTGGGTGTCTAGTCCTAGCCTTGTCACTACTTCGCCGGGATAGGCCAGGCACTTACCAGCACATGGGGTCGGTTGTGCTGATACTACACTTTGCGCTCTTTTTGCGCAGATACAGGTTACGGACAGCAGCAGTGGCAGTAGCACGGTTGTTGATATTTCGACTACTGAGACTTTGAGGTAGCCTTGCCGGCGTCCGCAGGACCCGTTGTCTCATATATCTTGCTTTTCATTCTGTTATCTCACGTATTCGAAATAAACAGCTTATATTTATTTCAGACGATTATGTGTATTATTCTTAGAAGTTCGTGAGTATTGTGACACTAGTCTTGGGTAGTGTATCATGCTTGAGTTTTCTGTATTGTACTTATTAGAATTTGCTAAGTCTTCCGCTAAATTTCTTTATTTTGCTGTAAATTTATAATTTTATTTAAAGTCTTAAAAAGAGAGTTGTAACTAATGGAAATGTAAGTAAGAATTGGCTTACCTAGCTTCCACTAGTATGCGCCATCATAACTCCCGATTGTGGGAAATCCGGGTCGTGACAATTTTTCCCTAAGCAAATTATTCCCAAAAATCCAAACAAAATGATTTTCTTTATTTTTACAATTTTTTTTAATATTTGTTGCATTTTTGTGTTGATTAGTTGCATCATAATTCATATTAAAAATACTATATATATATATATATATATCATATATATATATATATATATATATATATATATATATATCATTAGGATTTTTAATTTTACAATTTATTATTAATTTATTTCGGAACAATTTATGGAAAAAATCAAAAATAATATTTTATTGTTTAATTGGAAATTACTATAATATAGTTATTAAGTAGATTTTAGCTTTGGTTTAATTGTAGTTTAATTTCACAATTTTTATAAATCAGAAAAATAATACAAATCTGGAAAATAGAAAATACAAATTGAAAATAAAATACAAAATGAGTAAAAAAAACAAGAAAAGTAAAAGAAAGAAAAGGGGCTATTAAATAAATTAGGCCAAATACCCAAACCCAAACAAAATACACCCAAGCCCAAGCCATACGCCCAAGTTTACCCCAAAAATTGACCCATTCACCCGGTCAGCCCTTAAATAATCCAAACGACATCGGTTGACGTCATTAAATATTAACCCTTGATCACTCTGGATCCAACGGTCCTGTAACGACCCGACCGGTCGTTTTAGAAAATTACGCCCCTATCCCTAATTTAACTGTTCCCCTAAGTTCATTTCTGCTATTGTGGGTTGCCGGGAGAGTCGGTTCCGAAAATTTGAGCATTTTGGGACACTTAGTCCCCAATTAAGAGCTTTGAAACTAGAAAACGGTCCATAGCCGGAACAGTGTTAAGACGATCTCGGAACGGAAATCCGATGGTTCCATTAGCTCCGTTAGGTGATTTCGGGGTTGGGAGCGCGTTCGGAATATATTTTGGAGGTCCGTAGCTCAATTAGGCTTGAAATGCCGAAGGTTGAAATTTTGGTGAATCCGAACGATAGGTGAGATTTTGATCCGGGGGTCGGAATGGAATTCCGACAATTTCTGTAGCTTCATTATGTGATTTTGGATATGTCCGCAAATTTTCAGGTCATTTGGACGTCATTTGGCCGGGTTTTGGATTGAATGTTAGTTTTGAAAGTTTTGAAGAAACTTAGGCTTGAATCGATGTGATTTATGGGTTTTGATGTTGTTAGACGTGTTTTTATGATTGGAATAAGTTCGTATCGTGTTTTGGAGTATGTTGGTGGTTTTCGTTGGGGTCCCGGAGGCCTCGGGATGAATTCGGACCATCATCCGGCACTTTGGAACATGTAAAGTCTGCAGAAAAACTGCAGATCACTGGGCAAGATTTAAGCCATCGCGTTCGCGAGGGCCTTGTTCGCGTTCGCGTAGGCTGGGTGCTGCAGAGCATCGCGTTCGCATCCAAGTCGTCGCGTTCGCGTAGTGGAAGAAGGGGAGGCACCGCGTTCGCGATCCCCGTGTCGCGTTCGCGAAGAGCAAGGCGGGTTGGATGGGAAATAAGGTCATCGCGAACGCGTGGACTGGCGCCGCGTTCGCGAAGGTTTAGCCGGCTGTGCATCGCGGACGCGAGTGGCGTCACGCGAACGCGAAGGGTAAATGGGCTAGAGCATCGCGAACGCGTGACAGGCCACGCGAACGCGATGAAGGAAAATGTCTGGCAGTGAGCTTAAGTTCAGAACATAACACCCGCGGCCCCCATACACAAAAACGCCATTTTCGAGCTCCAAGAGAGGTTTTTGAAGGGGAAAACGTTGGGATATCATCGGGAAATCATCGGGGGTAAGTTTCTTGACCTTAATTCGTTGGTTTATCATGAAATCCGTGATTATCTCACTGAAATTGGAAGATTAAAGGTGGGTTTGAGCCCTAGGCCTAAATGTTAGAAAATCTTTGATTTGAATGGGCAAATGGAGTCCGATTTCGATAAATTTTATATGCACGGACTCGTATTGAGATAAGGAACCCGAATATATAATTTTTGTGATTTTTCGATAAGCGTACCGAAAGTCGGGTTTTGGCAACTTGTGGGTTTTGGTGCATTTTGAGTTATTTTGATTGGGTAATGCCCAATTGGCCTATTTTGATGTGATTCTATTGATTTTTATCGGATACTACACTTGTGGAGGCCGACATTCGCGGCAAGAGGGTTATTTCTTAGCGGTTTTGTACCGGAATTGAGGTAAGTGGCTTGTCTAACCTCGTGTGGGGGAATTTTTACCCCTAGGATATTATGTGATAGTTTTAATGCCTTGTACGCGAGGTGACGGGCGTGTACATGCGCTGGTTGTTGAACACGTATTTATTAAAAATGTTCGATGAGCGGTATTCCTGTCTTTGGCTGTTAGTTTGATATTTTACCGGTAGTGGATAGAAAAACATGATTAGGTAGCTCTTAACTATTTAGTTGCCTAATTGCCTTATTTGAACTCCTTGATAATTATTGGCACTATTTTTTTTGGTGAAGTTATAGTTAAGCATAATTTATTCTCTCTGTGTATTCCTTTAATTGCTGTGCTTGTGGACTGCGGGTTCGATTCCCGGAGACCCAGGGCTGTGGGTTCGATTCCCGGAGACCCGGAGTGATATTGGTAGGGACTACGGGTTCGATTCCCGAGATCCTGAGATTTATTGAAATGTGGACTACGGGTTCGATTCCCGAGATCCTGAGATTTATTGAAATGTGGACTACGGGTTCGATTCCCGAGATCCTGAGATTTATTGAAATGTGGACTACGGGTTCGATTCCCGAGATCCCGAGATTTATTGAAATGTGGACTACGGGTTCGATTCCCGAGATCCTGAGATTTATTGATTATTGGTAGGGACTACGGGTTCGATTCCCGGAGATCCCGAGCTATTGAGATACTATTGAGACATGGGCTGCGGGTTCGATTCCCGGAGACCCAGAGGTACTGAGAATGGGACTGTGGGTTCAATTCCCACAGATCCTGGACTTGTTTATTGAGTTGGTTATTTGTTATTAGCTTGATTGTAGACAGTTTCAGTAAATGTTGTTATTTCAGATTCATTCTTACTTATTCCTGCTTATTATTGTTTTGATCATTATGTTATTGTTCTCTCGGTAGGGCCCTGACCTTCCTCGTCACTACTCCATCGAGGTTAGGCTTGGCACTTACCGAGTACCGCCGTGGTGTACTCATGCTACTCTTCTGCACACTTTTGTTGTGCAGATCCAGGTACATCAGGACAGGCTCGTACTAGGTGATTCTGCAGCTTTCTGGGAGACTTCGAGGTATGATCTGCTACGTCCGCGGATCCGGAGGCTTCCCTTCTATTCTAGTATTTCTAGTTGACATTTTTCCTCATTTCGTTGTTAGAAACTCTTATTACATAGAGCCCCAGTTGTATTTCTCTTTTAGTCTGTGTTACCGTGGGGTTCCGGATCTTGGTAGTGTTTTATTTATTTTGTGACGGATGTATGTGCCAAGCGGCACGGATTACATATCTTTTATGTTATTTTCCGCTATTTCCTATTTAAGTGTTTAAAATTTATGGATTCCGCAACGTGTTAGGCTTACCTAGTCGTGGGGACTGGGTGCCATCACGACATGTTCACAATTGGTGAACTAGGGTCGTGACAGGTCCCTAGCTTGCACACAAAATCAACTAAACGATGTCGTTTGGTGCTCAGTGTATCTGAGCCGTTCAAATTATTTCATCCAAAGGCCATTATTTATTACACCAAATTAAATAAAATACATTAATCCTTGTTCATTTCTTTATATTCATTCACTTCGCCTTCCTCCTTCCCTAGCCGGACCTACTCCACCGCTAAACCCCGCCGGAACCCTCGCTGGCGGAAAACGTCTCCATCACCAACGACCCCCAAAATTACATTGTTGGTCTACCTTGAACCCCTATTTCCATCCCTTTACTTAGTTTCCTTCAAACACAAGCCCAGCTCCTCAAATATACAATTTTATTTCGCTGGAACCCTAACTCCGGCGTATGATACTTCACCCAAATCAACCCAAATTAACAACCCAGTATCTTCTCTCATTCCCCTACATAAAGGATCTTGAGCCTCAAAAATAGTCGGAACTACTCAAATTTGGGTTCGAACGTTTCCGGCAAGTCAAAATTTGTCACGAGATTCTCTTTTCATTTCTTAAAAATCTTGGTGACAAGGGTATGCAATCAAGTGTCTAAAACAAGCTAAAAAAACCTAGATAAGTTATTTTCCTCTTTTTTATTTCTGTTTTAAGTTTCTTTTATTTTTTGCATGCGTTTGTCTTTTTATGTTCTATCATGATTTTCATTGACTACTGTTTACACTTTTATTAATAGATTTATTAGGGTTTACTTAATTTCTATTTTAGAATTGTATTTTTAAGTTTAAATTCAAAAATTGATATTGTTAAGTTTCTGTTTTGATTACTTTTAGTTAGATAAATAAATTCTATATCAATTTAAGAATAAACCAGTAGTTAATTAGATTTTTATGTTCATTGACAGTGATTTAAATTGCTCATATTTGTTAATTTCTGATTGATAACTAGGATTGGTTATAAATTCAGGGGTAAAAGGGTTGAATTGAGGTAGGTTTACTTTAGTAAATTCAATTTAGTTTCGGGGGCATTTTGGAGATATAAAAGGGTTAGTAGTAATTAGCAAAAGGAAGAGAGGGTATTTTGGGTATAGAAAAAGGTTTAATAGTAGTTATAACATAACTCTAGGACAGTATGGGTATAGAAAAGGGTCATTTAGTAGATTCTGAATTAAAGTGAGGGCACTATAGGGATTATAGTATAATGGAATCTCCTAGATTTGGCATTAGTATTATTTTAATAAATGACCATAGTTACTTGTATTACAAGATAAAAGTAAAGGTTAGAAAACGAAATAAAAGAGGGACTAATGTATAAATACAAAAATTTGAATTTTTCTCGAGAATTACATCTATAAATAGGCACTAATATGACTTATTTTACATGTTTTAAAAATCTGAAAAATTTCCTAAAAAAAAGTTCTATCCTCATAGATCCAAATTTGAAATTCATAGCTTCCCAAAACTCAAAAACATCATAAATTAGTAGAAAAATCCAAAAAATATTGTTGTTTCATTGATCATTAGTTTAGATTTGAAGGCTAAGCATTGATTTTCTCCTATTCTAGTAGTTGAAAGTTTGTCACATTGCAACTGGACGGATCGAATGTGTTGTTTTTCTGATTTAAATCTCGCGCTATGAATTATTCTTGATTATTTTGAGGCCGTGATTGGATTAGTTATCCTGTTGTTGTTGTTGTGCTACTGATTTCTCATTTGTTACTCTCTTTTCTCCAGGTACACATCTTTGAATCCATTCCAGTGTAAATTGAATTGAAATTAAAAATGAAGATGCTCTTCAGCCTTAATGTTTTTGTTGTTTCCATTTATAAATTGTTGTAGTTGTGCAGTTAAATTTCATTTGATGTTATATAGGTATTGAAGGATATAGTAGTTATTTTAAATTATAAATTTATAATAAAGACTGTATATTTGGACTATTTTTTTTTAGAATGTTTGAATTATATTTGGTATTTGACCTTTAATAATGTGCTAGTAGTACTTAGAATCCTTTGTAATAGTGAAAGAAATTATTATATCTAGAATAATTTCATTCAATATAGCTGGAAATATTTCGTTAATATCATTCTATTAATTTCGTTCTAGTATAGCTTTAGTTGTTGAGAATTAACAAAGATGAAATGTAACTCCAAGTGTTTAAGTCCTCTAGCATATTAATGAAATTTCAGTAGTTCATTGAGTTCTATAAGCATTTGTAGTATTCAATTTGTTTGAATCCAATTGGAATAAGAAACAAAGAGTCAAAGCGTTCATATTTTTTGTCTGGGCAAAATGTATACCGTTCATCTATCATAAAAATTATTGAATGTGGCTAAGACAAATTCGAATAATCTAAATAGCCATAAAATCAGGTTAAAATTTCAATGGGCTTCGGATCTGCTAAAAGTAGATATTCAATGGTCTTCCTTAATTAACATTGGGCCACAGTCTGCAAACTAGTACCATTTTGGGCCAAGGTAAGGGCGTGCAGTTAGCTAATTATGTTAAACTGTACGAGGTCCATCTCTTCGGAACCAGTCTCAAGGCCCAAAAGCCTTGCTGAAATATAGGTGAAAGTCAAGGTCCAAGTATAGTGACACTTAAAAAAAATACTTAGGAACATGGAAAATTTATCCATAAATATAAAATTGGGTCTTGAGTTAGGTATAGAGTTTAAGCTAAAAGGTTTTACCCTTTTGTTTAAACACGGACTTGAATTCCAAATTCTAATTTATATTTTTGAATAAATTGACCTTTAGAGTCAAAACAAAATTAGAAAATTTAGATACTTTAGTTTGGCATTTACTAAATAAAAATGAGACGAGCCTCGCCAAATCAAAATACACAATCGCGGGATCCTCATTAATTACTTGCTAAAAATACTTAGTATTCGGGATAGGCCGTTTAGCGAATTTCATAGCCTTCCCAAAAGATAACAATACGTTAGCCTCTTTAGGCGCGATTTTTAATAATCTTACCTTCCTAATACGGTGTGCATTTCATGCAACCCAAATCCAAATCCGAAAATGTTGAATAAAAATGTGTCGAGGATCTGGGTGCATTTCACATGACGTTATCCAAGAACATATTCTTAAACAACGTTCATTTTTCAAATAAAATAATTGACAAAAACGGTAATTAATTCTAAAACTTCACAAGTAGGGTAACATGTATAAAAAAATCAAATTTTAGCTAAATATAACACTTGAGTGACCGTGCTAGAACCATGGAACTCGGGAATGCCTAACACCTTCGTTCGGTTTAACAGAATTCCTTACCAGAATTTCTGGTTCGCGACAGTTAAACAGAGTCAAACCCTTCCTCGATTCGGGATTCAAACTGGTGACTTGGGACACCATAAGTCTCCCTAGTGGCGACTCTGTATCTTAAATAAAAAGGAATCCCATTTAGACTGTCCTTAAAGTGGAAAATCTCCCTTCTTTACTATATCCCTTCCCGGGGTGTAGTAAAAGCCGCAAAAGTAGCGAAAAAAGGAGGTGTGACAGCTCTAGTGACTCTGCTGGGGAAAAGAACCCAGAACTTTGGTTCAGGGTTCAAGAATTCGAGTTCAGTTAAATTGTTGTATTTGGCTTTATTTGATTTTGATACATGTTTCATGCCTTACGTACTAAATATTTTTACCGCTTTAATACTTGTTGAAATGTACAATAATTATCGTGAATCCCTCCCTCTTTCCGAGTCTTCTACATCCTGGAGAAGGGTGCACTTCGTGTATCTTCTTTTCTATTAGAATATTTTTCCCAAATTTAGAACAAGTTTTGGATAAGTTACGAAGTCGGGCGAGCTTCTGTATCCTGATCGTGGAAAACTCAACCCGAAGGTATGAGCGGGCACTAATACTCTTACCCGTATAGTGGTTCGGGGTCAATTTCCTCATGGAGTTAGATTTTTGGAGTGAATAATTGTGTTGCACTAGAATTGAGTTTTGGCTTCTAGTTTATCTTCAAACTTTTTTGGTATTTTCAATGTATAAGCTATTGTATCTACTACTATTGTGTTGTCTAAATTATGCTAAGGCTATTTCTAAGTGTGATTTTTCTAATGGGAATGGGGACTAGGGAACTAGGTTTTACCTAGGTGGAATAACTAACGGGTATGAAAATTCAATGCGAAGATGATACATGGGATATTCGGATAGTCGTTGCTCTATACATTTATTCTCACACCTCTCGATAGAGAGAACAATTTTTCCCAATTGACTCTCTCGAGACCAATTGGGTAGGCTAATTTGCCCAAGCAACTTTAGGCTCAAGTTGGGTAATTACTCTCTCGAGGTTTATACCCGTTACTTGGGACTATCATTCTCATGGGTCCATCCCAAGTTCTTGTTGGGATTGAGAGGTTTTAGACTCTCTTTCTCAAGTAGAGACCAAACCCACAAATATAGACTTCATGTTTGCAACCACAAAATCCCAATTAAATACATTCATTCAACCCAAAACCAATTACCCATAATCATCCTTGCATTTAATATTCTAACCCATCAATTACCCACACTAGGGTTGGGCTACAACCCTAGCTATGGGTTTAGCTAGCCATAGAAATAGAAGAAGATGAAGAAATTAAAGCTAAAATTGACATAATAATTAATTGGAAATGAAATCTAATGTCAAACTAGTACAAAATTGCCCAAAATAGGCGTGTTCAAGTTTCTCACGAGCTCAACCGTCACTGTGTATTGTCTAACATGACCTAAAAAAGAAAAAGAAGCTATTTATACAACCCTGAAATTTCCGAACAAAAATGCCCCTGCGGGACTCACGCGGACCACACACTTTTGCAGTGCGGCGGCGTAGGGCTAGTTGGGTTGCTGAAGGTCTGTTGCGGGACATGTATGCGGACCGCACACATTTGTCATGCGGCCGCGTGAGTACAGTGACACGGACCGCATACATTTGTCATGCGGCTGCACTGCACAATTCATCTACATCCACAGTCTCTAATCCTTTACCCACGCGGGCCGCACTAATATGGCACGCGGCCGCGTGAGTACAGTAACGCGGACCGCATAGTTTTGGACGCGGTCCGCGTGGGTCTTGACTGCATTTTGAGGCCTCTCTGATCTTCACCTGCGCGGCCGCACACCAAATCAGTGCGGTCCGCACAGATAGTGCTTGAACTCTTGGGTATCTGAACCATCCTGTGCGGCCGTACACCAAAACAGTGCGGTCCGCACAGGCTTGTTTGAAGCCTTTGTCTCTTTGTTGACGCTTTGCCGATTTCACTCCTTTTTGAGCCACTTTGATGATATTCATCCTCTATTCGCACAAACCTGCAAATTAGTGCACTTGTAAGTAATTCAGAGCCACTTAATCACATTTTATGTACAAAGCTAATGTAAGACGGGGTTCAAAATCATGCAAAATTCCTAGTTATCAACTCCCCCAAACTTAAACCTTTGCTTGTCCTCAAGAAAATCAAAACTAAGACCTAACCTTCAGAAAAAGGACACCAAATCACCCCTACTTGTCCGGGGGTAACCTCACAAACATCAATTGGGACTAACAATTGCCCCTAATGCAAATGTATCATTGACACATTTTTGAAAACTTTTAAGCATTTTGGTTCAAGTGTGACACAAGAGCTTCGAGCGTTGACTTGATCCATCAAGGAGCCTTTCTCAAGCACTTTGGTTATTGTGGACCTCAAACTCATACACCCTTGGGTCTCCCTAAGTGCATCTCACCTTTTAGGGTATTTTCACTCAAATCAATGTAACGAATTTCACACTCTCTCTCTCAAAGAAGAGACCCTAAGCCCGACACTAGGTACCATAGGCTTGCCTTTTATGTAAGTATCCACTAATGTAGGCTCTTCTCGACTTGAGATCATATAGGACTTTTCGGGAGTCATTGTGAAAGCTTTTTGGGTAGGGTAGGACTTTGGTTCTTAGTGGTTCAACCTTCCCGAAAGCGTTTCTTTTGATTCATTTATGGAACACCTTTTTAACTCTTTTCGGCATTTCCTCTTTTAAGGGGTGAAAGAGAGGCACCATGGCACTCTTCTGTTTTGCAATTGACACTTCTTGCTTTGATCAATTCATTCTCATTCTTCCTTCTTCCTTTTTCACTTATCAACTCTTTTTGGTCCCCCCATTTTGGGTCTTTTTCAACTTTTCGCTTGTTTTTCTCTTTGTTTCCTTTTTCTTAATGCCTTTTCTTTTTCTTATTGCATTTGTGCCTTTTTGCCACTTTGGTGCCTTTCTTGTTCGTATCTTGTCTTTCCCCCCCAAAATTATACATTTGCAATCACTTTAAGGGAAGATCTTTTGGGTGCCAAGAGAAGGTCTAAATTGGGTATAGGCTTGCACTTGGATTTATGAAGAAACAAGGTTTTAGGCTCAAAAGAGGTGACTAGGGATTCATTTATTGGTAGGTTGGAAGGAATGATTCATGATATGTTCATTTGGATCAAAGGTGGCCTACAGTCACTTCTCAAGTCAGGTTTCACCTAGGATTTCGCCTCAACAAACATTCGGGGCAAGTTCTAGACCATCGGTACGGTGCTTGGGCTCACAATTCTACTTTCTCACCACACTTACACTCAGAGATCACCAAGAAATGGAGTCGAAGGCCCACAACAAACCTCGGAATAGATTCGAGCACACTTTGGTCCATATGACCAATCGATGGTTGTTCGATCAACACAAGACTCTCAAGGCCACAACTTTCACCAATCTAGACACAACTTGATGTCTTTGACCATAAGATCGGAGACAAATGTGCTAAGCCCAAGCGAAGTTCGCCCGAGGTACCCTTAACCAACAAAAAAAGTTTGAAAAAAAAACAAGAATAAAAAAAGAAAAATTGACTCAACCCTTAAGAAAGTTGTCACGCTATCTATCATAGGGAAGAGCCACCCGGTTCACACAACACTTTACCCTTGGAAATAACCGTGGCATTAAGAAAACCAAGGGTTTATTGAAAGCTTAAAACAAAAACTAATGATTCTACGAGAACAACCAAAAATGAAAAAGAAAATGAACTATGAACAAAGATAGATCCGTATATACAACCAAAAAAGTGTTCAAAATGAAACTAAAGTAGATCAAAGCGTTAAAATATATACAAATACTACGTCTACGAATGTACTGAATGTAGTCAAATATATATAATCCAAAAATCAAAAACAGTAGGGCACAACCCCACGAATAAAAGCTAGCATTGTCCCCAATGCTAACTATCAAATAAAGCACAAAGAGAAAGAATATAGATGGCCCCTCAAGCCTGATCAAAAGGGTGGCTCTGACTGGCTCCCTCATCTGTTGTAGTGGTGGGGACCTCAGACTGGTCCCCAACCTGCTGTGGTGCTCTTGTGGGTGCACTGGAGGATCCCTCCTGCTGCTCAGGGGCTACTCTGATGACCACTCCTTCAGTGTTGGGGAGATTCCTCTTCTTGCGTGGCCTGAGCTCATCATGCGGCTGCTCCAGCTGTGGCTCTATGGATGGCTCACCAAATAGAATATCTAGGGGCAACTGGCCACCTACCAGTTTGTCCACCTGCTCCATAAGAGCTGCAACCGACTTCATCGAGGCCTTGGCCTTCCTCAGCTTCCTATGCTCCCTAGCAAGGCTTTTGAGTGCCTTACTATGTGAATCGACCGCCTCAGCCAAACTATCATGCTTCTTCATCATCTTTTCCTGGTTGTCCGGGATTTTCTTCAGTGTGTCCTCAATAGAAGCTGGGACCTCCACCGTCATAGGTGCACTGTAGGACTGAACCACTGTCATCAAGGTGGACAATTTGGATGTCGCAACTGACATCCAGTTGTTCAATCTGGTCAAAGTGTAAGACAGCTGGTTGGCAGTGAACCGGTGCGTCTTGGAGACTGGAATCTCCAGATTAGCTGTAGATGAGGAGGGTGTTGTAGATAGACCCGGAGGGAGTGAAGTAGCCTGCTTAGTAGTGGTGACAGCTGGCTCCTCAGACTAGCCAGCTGTGGTGGAAGTGGTGGCTTGGCCCTTTTTGGCCGTCTTAGGGTTGTCCGGACCTTTTTGATCATACCACGAGTACGCCCCCGCCGGAGGCACCAGAACATCAAACTTTTTCCTTTTCACTTTCAACTCTCTGAAGTACATCATCAATGTGTTGGGGAAGGGGTAGTTCGTCTTGGTCTCATTGGCCACCTTTGAGATGACCATGTACATGATATTTCCCATATTCAGTGGGAAGCCTGCCATGATCGAAGCTACCAACACCGCTCTATAAATCGGCACTGAATGGTCGTGAGTTGTGGGATCCAGACAGTTGCACACAAAGGTCAACCACCCTTTCGCCTCGAAGTTGAGGGTGTTCCTATAAATCTTTTCATGTGCTTTAAGCCACACTGGAACAGTTCTCGGGAGCCGCTAGCACCTCTGCTAACCAAGGTCGGGCCTCCTCCTTCTGAGCTAACGTTTCTAAATACGGAGATTCATCTTCCTCTGCGAACCCCAAAAAATTATTGAGCGACTTCCCATCAAACAACACAATTTGGTCCTTAACCTTTGTGGCAGTGGAATCCCGGACTAGATGATGGATATTGACATAGAACTCCTTCACCATGTGTTCCTTTGCATTCTCCACCCGCTCCTTAAAGAAGCTCCAACCCTCTCTCGTGTGGAATTGTGCTTGCACGTGAGGGTTGTGCGGAAGCGGGTCCACATCTATAAACCTCCGCTCTGGGATCAATCTCCTCTTTGGCCACCATTCTCTGAACTTATGCCATGCTTGCTGACTGACAAACCTATCGGCCCACACATTGGGATCCCTGGTCCGCTCTATCCCCCTAACTTGTGGCTCACCTCCCTCACCCTGACCTCCACTCTCCCCTGATAGTGAAGCTGTGGGAGAAGTGGAGTACTCATCATCACTGTTCTGCTTCTCAGCTCGAGACTCATCAGACGAGTCAGAGACTACATTGGCTTGCTTGGAGGTGGCCTTGGAAATGGCCTTGGAAGTGGCCTCTGTGGGTTGATCTCTCTCTGGAGATGAGGAAGGCATGATTGGTACTGAGACTTCTATGTGGGAGGGGACAGACTCTGATGTGATACTCCTGGAAGGAACGTAACCACTCCCCATGGAATGAGTGGCCGCTCTGTCAGCTTCCCGAATTATCTTTATGGTTTTCTTGATGTTTTCCTGGGCCTCCGGGGTGAGTTTTACTATCCTTTTGCCTTTGCCCCCTCGGGAAGGAACACCCCTCCCGGGTTTTTTACCCCCACGTTGTGCTAACATCTTCTTCATTGCCTGCAAAAGTACAATCTATATTGGTTAGTCGAAGCATGTGAGCAGTATACATTGACAGAAGGTACAAATTAAAATAGCACAGTGAAGAACAGAAGCCACGCGGACCGCACACTTTTGACATGCGATCCGCATAGGCTAACCAGCACCCTGTAGTATCCTCTAAAGTTGACCCATACGGACCACACTGATTTTCATCGCGACCGCGTGAGGTCAACGTGGACCGCACACTTTTGCCACGCGGTCCTCACAGGTTGATCACCCAACCAACAGACTCTCTGAAGTTGACCCATTTTGTTGTGCGGCCGCGTGAGGTCAACGCGGACCGCACAGAAATGCACGCGGTCCGCACAGAAGAAACCAACAGATTTGTCATTCTCTGAACCTCGGGCACGCGGTCCGCACTGATTTGGACCGCGGCCGCGTAGGTGTGATTGGTCAGTCAGAAATTCACGCGGACCGCACAACAAAAGTGTGCGGACGCATAGGGCAAAAGACCAAAACTGGTAGGGTTTTCTTTTTGTTCAGTTCAGTCTATTGTGTTCAATATCCTACGTCCTAGGTGTCCCTACTCAGTTATTTTAACAAGGAAGATTGACCCTAGTTCTATAATTAGCATGCTTGATCCTAAAGTTATCAATTAAAAGAATAAAATAAAGAAATTAAGAAGTTATGCTAACATTAATTAACATTAATTAAAATAATGAATACAATGAATCAAAGATGAAATGTTACCAAGAGTGGTTGAAGTTGTAATTGAAGCACAAAAAGTGGGAGTGAATAGTGATTTTGTGTCTCAGAATGAAATTTGGCCAAAAGGTTTAATGAATGCCAGAGGTCCCTATTTATAGAAAAGGATGTGGGACCCATCACTTACCTACCTGCGCGGCCGCACACTTTTTGCACGCGTACCGCGCAGGATTTGCCTTGTGTTCATTTTACCCAGCAGGTCATGCGAACCGCACTGTTTTGATGTGCGGCCACGTGCCTAACTTCAGAAACCTTCTCAATGGTTGAGCTTCCACGCAGACCGCACTGTTTTGTTATGTGGCCGCGTGGAAAACTTCAGAGAACTTGCTTAGTTGGCCAATTTCCACGCGAACCACACTGATTTGGTGTGCGGTCGCGTGGCCAATCTTCAGGGGCTTGATAATTTTTTATTCTCTCTTGTCCACCTCACGCGGACCGCACACATTTGGTACGCGGACCGCGCAAGTTTCCTTGGGTTCAGGATATTGCTTTCATCAACCTACGCGGACCGCACTGATTTGTAGTGCGGCCGCGTGGCCCAAACTTCAGAGAATTGTTCACTCTGTATTTTTTTATAAACACAATTTCGGGATTCATTTTTGTAACGACCCGGCCCGTCGTTACGGAAATTTCCACCCCGTTACCTTGCATTAACATATCTTATGCTTCTATATCAGTGTTAGAACCTATCGGGTGAGTTAGGAGTGAATTGAATTAAAAATGAAGCAAATAGCATGTTTGAAGGAAGTTTGAATATGGAAAGTCAACCTAGAGTTGATTATCGAGTTAGAGTGCTCGGAATCGGATTCTGATGATTCGACTAGTTTCGAGGGATCATTTATGACTTAGGAGAGCAATCGGAATTGAATTTGGAGATCCAGTGTAGAAATAGGCTTGAATTGGCTAAGGTTGAATTTTGGCGAAATCCGATCGATAGGTGAGATTTTGATCCGGGAGTCGGAATGGAATTCCGACAGTTGCGGTAGCTTCGTTAGGTGATTTTGGATGTGCCTGCAAAATTTCAGGTCATTCGGACATTGTTTGGTCAGGTTTTTGATTGAATGAGCAATTTGGAAAATTTGAAGAAACTTAGGCTTGAATCCGTGTGTAATTGGTGATTTTGATGTTTAGGATGGTGTTTTTATGATTGGAACAAGTTCGTATCGTGTTTTGGAGTATGTTGGTGGTTTTCGTTGGGGTCCTGGGAGCCTCGGGATGAATTCGGGGGTCCAAACGGACCAATTTGTGCCAAAGGCACTGCTGTTTCTGCTGCAATAAATGCAGAGAATTTTTTTGCTTCGCGATCGCGATGCTATGTATGCGATCGCGTAGGGTAAAGCTGGGAAGCTCTGCGATCGCAAGGTTGAGTCTGTGATCGCGTAGTGTATCAGAGTGAGGCCGGAAATTTGTTCTTCGCGATCGCGGGAAGAGTGATGCGATCGCGTAAGGTCGAGTGGTTGTGCATCGCGATCGCGTGTGTATTGATGCGATCGCGTGGGGTCGTTAAGTGGGTCACTGCGATCGCGTCCAGGTTCACGTGATCGCATAGAGGAAAAGTTGGCAGCCCAGGATTTGTGCATCGCGATCGCGAGCCCAGTGCTGCGATCGCATAGAGATAAATGTTCAGGCAGTAAGTTTAATTGCAGAACAGAGGGTTTACGGGTTCATATACCCAAAACACCATTTTTGAGCCCTAGAGAGAAGAAATCACGGGAAAATGCTGGGAAATCATCGGGTATTCATCGGAGGTAAGTTTCTTGACTCAAAAATATCATTTTATGGTAGAATTAACATCAATCTTCATGAATTTGGGTAGAAATTGTGAAGGATTGTGGCCTAGATATTGAAAACGAAAATTTAGGTTTTGAAATGCCAATCGAACTCCAATTTGGTAAATTTTATATGTATGGACTCGTGGCAAAATGAGGATTCTGGAAATATGAGTTTCGAAATTTTTCGAGATGTGGGCCCGGGGCTCGGGTTTTGCAAATTTCGTGATTTTTGATATTTTTCGAGTTCTTTCGATTGGGTTATGTTCCATTAGCCTATTTTGATATATTTGTGCTGATTTGTGCTAGTTTTGATGTGTGTGGATGCTGGTTCGAGGAGCTAAGGCGTCGCAGGCATGAGCTTTCGTCGGTTCGAGGTGGGTAATACTTGTAAATGATGTCCAGAGGGTTAGTAAACCCCTGACTTGCACATCTTAGTGCCGTGTTGAGGTGACTTGCACGCCGGATAACGGGCGTGGGGTAGAGCACCATTGGGGATCGTGACTTGGTCCGTCCCGCGAAATAAATAATAACACCTAATTGTTGAAATAAATTGGACTAATTATCATGCTTGGGTTTCGTGCCGATTATTTGAATCCTTCAGGGATTAGTATCATTGTCTTGATAACACTGTACATATTTTTTATCTAAATTTAAGGTTTTAAATGGTATTTTGCTATTCAGCATTCTTATAAGGTTATGAAAAAATTTGAACAAGGTCTTAATAATATTTTAGCTGTGAGCTAATATGATATTATTGCCCGTAGGGCTTTCTTGATTATTTGTTAGACTGATTGGGCCGAGGGCCATATGTTAGGGAATGACATTTCATGTGAGCATATGCATACACATGCATGGATCGGACCGCACGCCGCAGTGGTATACGGATCGGGCTGCGCGCCGCAGCAGGTGTGATATTAATATTGTGCTTGGGCTGTAGGAGCCCCTCCGGAGTCTGAACCCCCACAGTGAGCACGGGTACCCAAATTGGATCGGGCTACACGCCGTTGCGGTCATATGCATTGTATGGCATACATATATTGGTTTACGTGTACTACGTGGCATAACATTCAGCACTCATACATCACTGGCACACATGCATTAGTTGCCTTATTGACCAGATCTCTTGGTGTAAATTGATAAGGAGTGCTAAGCCCGAGGGGCTGATTTGAGTGCGGACTTGCACTGCTTGAGATTGTATCCAGGTATTGGTATATTATTATGACAGAAAGTAGATAAAAATTGAGATTTTTAATAATCTACTCTCATATGCTTGAAAGGAATAAAAATATAGTTCTGTATTGTGTAGCATGAGATAGTGCCTATCGTGGTTTTCTTCCCTTCAGCATTATTTACTTTTATTACTGCTGAGTTGGAAGTACTCACACCCGACTCCCCGCACCTTGTGTGCAGATCCAGGTACATCACAGTGGAGCTGATTCTATTGCGGCTCGGGAGTGCTTTTGGACAGTCGAGGTAGCTGCCAGTGTTCGCAGGACCTGATTCTCCAGTTTGTCTGTATTTTTGTTCCGATCATCCCACACTTGTGCACAGTTATATTCACTATTTACACTTTGTATACTCGGTAGAGGCTCATGACTCTTGACCCTTCGGTCTATGGGAGTTGGCACGTGTTGGGACTTGGTTCCCTGTTTTTAATATATCTATCGCGGTTATGCTTAAATTGGATAAAGTGAGCTTGTGGCTCCGTGATTTTTGTTGATTGGTCGGGCTGGCCTAGCAGTGTGCTGGGCGCCATCACGATCGGATTTGGGGTCGTGACAAGTTGGTATCAGAGCCTAGGTTTACTAGGCCTCATGAGTCTTGAGCCGGTTAGTAGAGTCTTGTGGATCGGTACGGGGATGCCTGTACTTATCCTCGGGAGGCTGCGAACCTTTAGGAAACACTTCACATTTCTTGGAATTCTTACCGTGCGCACTTGATTCGGCTTGGGTTATAATTTTTGAAATTCCTTCCACACGTCTGTGTACGCATCGAGCGCTCAGTAATATAATTGACTTATGGCTTGCAATTCCCCGATCGAGGGGCGAGATATAATCTCCACGAGTTTATGTTAGGCCAGTCAGGAGGACTTGAGGCCGGATCCTTGTCTATGGCTTGAGCACCAAGGTCTTAATTTTGCGAGTCGGTATTATGAAGTTCATACGATCGGTACTGATCCTTATTGTACAAATGGCAGCTTGATAATGGGAGAGCTGTAAGGTATTCAGTTCTTATTGTGATTTGATATGTAGCCCTAGCTATGGGCATGAGAAATAATTATCATATCTCGTAATTGGAAGGTAAAGTGCCTTATGTGTAGTGGAACGAGTTTAAACTCAGGAGGACTAAAGTGATTTTGACATGTGTTATGATTCGAGCAGGTACAACGCATGTTCAAGTATAAATTATGATAATATGATTCGTATAGTATTGAGATTTAATGTTGTTGAAATACATTGTGATATCTTGTTGAGTTGTGGATGTATTGTTAGAATGGTTTGGTGATTCTCTGGCAGGTGGATAGGCCAATTTACAATGGAAACTCTGCCGAAATTTTTGGAAAATTTGGGACTTAGAAAGATTTCTATCACCTAAAGAGAGTGGGCTTATTGGTGGTGCATGTATATCTGCAAGAATTGCAGAAGAACTAAGGTCTCTGATGATTCGAGTCTCCGTCCAGGGCTTGTAAATGACTTGAGTTTAATCTCATATTAACATTTCGGCATCACTTGAGTAATAATGATATGAGTGGTTGAAAGAGCTTTGATGAATGGATTCGAGCTAAGTTGGGGAGGTTGCTATTGATTAACTGATTGCACTATTGTGTGCTATGTTGATTCTGTCTCTAAGTATGTTGGGAAATTCTGGTAAGGGTTATGGTGCTTCGTAGATGTGAAGAAATACTAGGATGTTGTGAACTTATGTTGGTAAGAAATGTTCGGTGTATAGAAAAGAAAGATAGCTAATTGTATCCGTATGTAATCATGATCTGCAATGTCAGAGTTCTAACAAGGCACGAGTGGCTCTGTTCAATAAGACAGTTGAATTACAGCTGAATAAGGATGACTAACGCCCGAGAATTGTTTACGGTGTTCAAGATTTTGCTTGTAACAGTCAGGTGTCTTAAGATTGTGCATGTGGCTAAAGATGGTGGTTTCGTTACAAGAGATCGGTACTTGTGTTATATTATATGATTGATGGGATTCTATGTAATCCGTATTGGAAGGTAATGATAACGAATTCAAATCGCAAGAGGTTCTTCAAAATAAAGTATTGCAGGATGTGATCCTTCTGGGAAATATTGAGAGAGTATTCAGTGGCCTATATGTCTTAGACCGTGTGGTCTTATGTACGAGTCTCGTGTGGAATGAGTTGATGTGTTATGGTGCTACAGTAATTGCTAATATTAAATCATAGCTGAATCAGAAAGGAAACTGGGTAAATGGAACAACTTGTTAATAAATCGAAGCGGTATGATAAAGAATACGACTAATTCCTGGTATGTGGTTGAAGTAATGAGTCTTGCAGGACATAGCAGTAAAGCTTTTGAGTGCTGGCAGTCGTGTAACCCGATATGGGTATAATATGGGTATAAGGACTCAATCCTGGCAGTTTAACTTATGCAATGTGATTGGGAGAAAGAGTTTATGATGTGTTTTAATGTGGTTTGCAAAATGAGTGTATTTCTTGTTGGTATGCAAAGCTTGGAATGTGTAATGAGTTTTCTCTATATGGGATCATAAAAGTCCTTGACTAGTTGAGTGCGTCGATGTTTGCAG
Organism: Nicotiana noctiflora; assembly: GCA_032618575.1. Lineage (NCBI taxonomy): Eukaryota > Viridiplantae > Streptophyta > Magnoliopsida > Solanales > Solanaceae > Nicotiana > Nicotiana noctiflora. Next base: position 69,702 of record JASVEL010000487.1, on the reverse strand, counting down.
CGTAGGAAAGGGATAAGAATTTCCATGTTATCTTAGTATGGTATTGTATATGCGATGTGTTATGAAAAAATTGATAATGGTATATTCTAGGTTTTGAGATCAATTCATTATATATGGGAAGTCAATAAAATTATTGAGCAGCGCGGACAGCTGCAGGTGAATTAAGAATCGATCTTTCTGATAATTTAAGAAAATGGTACTGCTATTCTATTAACTTGGCAGGGAATATGATCCAAAAAGGACAAAGTAATGTAAACTGATGATATCCAGTGGTATGGTGGTATTCTCTTGTTGGATCGACTATTATAACTGAGTCGTTGATGGCATAGTGAAATTTCTGAATGGCCGTTGTGGTATGAATGGACGCTTGATGTGCGTTATGTATTCGTACGATGGAGTGTGTAACCAGGTATAGCGATTCATGTGTTATATATGTGTTGGAGACTAGAAGTTCCCGTAATCCGCCTATGCAGTGGTTGTATATCGCGTGTATCAGCACCGTTTTGTGATTATTGGAAATCGGAAGCCCTAGTGGCTCTCTCTTAACTTGATAAGACGAATTCGAATTATGATACTTGATTGCTGACTGGTTGTCATGGGTCAGATTGTCTAGACTAATGTGACATGGACTATGTCGTAAAATGGCACAAATTGCGTAGCAGAGAGCATCAGAGTATGCTCCAACAGAGTAGTTGTACCCAGGACCAACGGACGGCTGGTAGGCATTGCTTTGTCAGTTGGACCTTAGTGGTGGATGTCAGTGTAGAGGTATCTACCATTGATTAGTTCTGGTATTGAGGAACTTTGTCGGATGCGTTTCTTGTGGCCAAACTTGAGGCTATATATGTTTATTATGATGAGCAACTTGACTCGATGCATATTTATTTGGCGAGGGTTACTTGGATTGGGTGCCACGCCGCCACAGGTATGGTATCTAGATCGGGTGGCACGCCGCCACGGGTATGTCATTGGAGCGGGTTGCACGCCGCAACAGAATATTGTGAAAATATAGTTAGTTATATGCTACTGGGTATACAATACTTCCCCACTTCTGAGGAAAAGTCCGTTTTGAGTATCGCTTGGCAAATGGCACGTCGGTTGTGTCCTTTAAGGATTTGATAGCATACGTTAATTGTTTCACCGTGGGTGAGGTTGATTGCGTGGGTTCAAGACCTAGATCCGTGCGTGGCTAACCGTTTTGAGCTTAGTGGCTTGAGGTGCTTCATGAGTAATAATGTTGGGGTAGAATCGCGAATCGCGGCAAGGCTACGTGATGTTATGACCTCTCGAGGAGGATTCAGGTACTCTATTTCTATAATGCGAGACGCGATCTCAGTTCTATGTTATGATGACTCAGAGGAATTGAATTGCAACTCTTTTGCCGGAGACAGTTATCATGATTTGAGCTGTCATGATTCGAGTGTGTTCAGACGTTTCTATTGGAGCCTATGTTGTACTCGTCGTGGCTTAGGCCGGTATTGAGGTGTCATATAACCAGTGCGGTGTGTTATAATCGAAATGACCGTTGGAGTTATTAATGAATACGAGCATATTGAATCTTAACTTGTTAGAAAGGTAAAAAAATCGAGGTTTGGCTCCGAAACCTATTGTGGTACCAGTTTTAAAAGGGAAATAGATTCACGAATGGTTAACCTGAGAGATGGGTTCGGTATATCGCGTTTTTCAGCTGTCGTGGGCAGGATATGGAGGTGTTGGAATAAGACTCTACCTAATGAAAGAGGTTTTCAGCTAGTATTTGGTTATTGTGGCCAGTTGTTATGATTAGAGACTATCGTCTCGAGTGATTTGGGTTGTCGATACAGCATATGATCTCACCCGGAGTAGTGAATATGGGTTATTGTAGTGGATTCGAGTGTATCCCGAGTATAGGCATGGGATTTGCATTTGGCATATGATTTCAGAAAGTGCAATGTGATTTATGGTTCAGATGGTCTGTGAAATTTTGACTATATGGTGTTTTCGGACTTATGTGAGATAGGGTGACGTATGATCGCCCGGATATATGCTTGGTAAGGTCATTCGGCTAGTGGGTTGCTTCCAGTACAACTCTGAGTCTGCTCGAGGACGAGCGTTTGTTTAAGTTGGGGAGAATGTAATGACCCGGCCCGTCGTTACGGAAATTTCCACCCCGTTACCTTGCATTAACATATCTTATGCTTCTATATCAGTGTTAGAACCTATCGGGTGAGTTAGGAGTGAATTGAATTAAAAATGAAGCAAATAGCATGTTTGAAGGAAGTTTGAATATGGAAAGTCAACCTAGAGTTGACTATTGAGTTAGAGTGCTCGGAATCGGATTCTGATGATTCGACTAGTTTCGAGGGATCATTTATGACTTAGGAGAGCAATCAGAATTGAATTTGGAGGCCCGGTGTAGAAATAGGCTTGAATTGGCTAATGTTGAATTTTGGCGAAATCCGAACGGTAGGTGAGATTTTGATCCGGGTGTCGGAAAGGAATTTTGACAGTTGCAGTAACTTCGTTAGGTGATTTTGGATATGCCTGCAAATTTTTAGGTCATTCGGACATTGTTTGGTTGGGTTTTTGATTGAATGAGCAATTCGGAAATTTTGAAGAAACTTAGGCTTGAATCCGTGTGTAATTGATGATTTTGATGTTTAGGATGGTGTTTTTAGGATTGGAACAAGTTTTTATCGTGTTTTGGAGTTTGTTGGTGGTTTTCGTTGGGGTCCCGGGAGCCTCGGGATGAATTCGGGGGTCCAAACGGACCAATTTGTGCCAAAGGCACTGCTGTTTCTGCTGCAATAAATGCAGAGAACTTTTGTGCTTCGCGATTGCGAAGCTATGTATGCGATCGCGTAGGGTAAAGCTGGGAAGCTCTGCGATCGCAAGGTTGAGTCTGCGATCGCGTAGTGTATCAGAGTGAGGCCGGAAATTTGTTCTTCGCGATCGCGGGAAGAGTGATGCGATCGCGTAAGGTTGACTGGTTGTGCATCGCGATCGCGTGTGTATTGACGCGATCGCGTAGGGTCGTTAAGTGGGTCACTGCGATCGCGTCCAGGTTCACGCGGTCGCGTAGAGGAAACGTTGGCAGCCCAGGATTTGTGCATCGCTATCGCGAGCCCAGTGCTGCGATCGCGTAGAGATAAATGTTCAGGCAGTAAGTTTAATTGCAGAACAGAGGGCTTACGGGTTCATATACCCAAAACACCATTTTTGAGCCCTAGAGAGAAGAAATCACAGGAAAATGCTGGGAAATCATCGGGTATTCATCGGAGGTAAGTTTCTTGACTCAAAAACATCATTTTATGATAGAATTAACATCAATCTTCATGAATTTGGGTAGAAATTGCGAAGGATTGTGGCCTAGATATTGAAAACGAAAATTTGGGTTTTGAAATGCCAATCGAACTCCGATTTTGATAAATTTTATATGTATGGACTCGTGGCGAGACGAGGATTCTGGAAATATGAGTTTCGAAATTTTTCGAGATGTGGGCCCGGGGCTCGGGTTTTGCAAATTTCGTGATTTTTGATATTTTTCGAGTTCTTTCGATTGGGTTATGTTCCATTAGCCTATTTTGATATATTTGTGCTGATTTGTGCTAGTTTTGACGTGCGTGGATGCCGGTTCGAGGAGCTAAGGCGTCGCGGGCATGAGCTTTCGCCGGTTCGAGGTGGGTAATTCTTGTAAATGATGTCCTGAGGGTTAGTAAACCCCGGACTTGCACATCTTAGTGTTGTGTTGAGGTGACTTGCACGCCGGATAACGGGCGTGGGGTAGAGCACCATTGGGGATCGTGACTTGGTCCGTCCCGCGAAATAAATAATAACACCTAATTGTTGAAATGAATTGGACTAATTATCATGCTTGGGCTTCGTGCCGATTATTTGAAACCTTCAGGGATTAGCATCATTGTCTTGATAACACTGTACATATTTTTATCTAAATTTAAGGTTTTAAATGGTATTTTGCTACTTATCAGTCTTATAAGGTTATGAAAAAACTTGAACAAGGTCTTAATAATATTTTAGCTGTGAGCTAATGTGATATTGTTGCCCGTAGGGCTTTCTTGATTATTTGTTAGACTGATTGGGCAGAGGGCCATATGTTAGGGAATGACATTTCATGTGAGCATATGCATACACATGCATGGATCGGACCGCACGCCGCAGTGGTATACGGATCGGGCTGCGCGCCGCAGCAGGTGTGATATTAATATCGTGCTTGGGTTGTAGGAGCCCCTCCGGAGTCTGAACCCCCACAGTGAGCACGGGTACCCAAATTGGATCGGGCTACACGCCGTAGCCGTCATATGCATTGCATGGCATACATACATTGGTTTACGTGTACTACGTGGCATAACATTCAGCACTCATACATTACTGGCACACATGCATTAGTTGCCTTATTGACCAGATCTCCCGGTGTAAATTGATAAGGAGTGCTGAGCCCGAGGGGCTGATTTGAGTGCGGACTTGCACTGCTTGAGATTGTATCCAGGTATTGGTATATTATTATGACAGAAAGTAGCTAAAAATTGAGATTTTTAATAATCTACTCTCATATTCTTGAAAGGAAAAAAAGATAGTTATGTATTGTGTAGCATGAGATAGTGCCTATCGTGGTTTTCTTCCCTTCAGCATTATTTACTTTTATTACTGCTGAGTTGGAAGTACTCACACCCGACTCCCTGCACCTTGTGTGCAGATCCAGGTACATCAAAGTGGAGCTGATTCTATTGCGGCTCGGGAGTGCTTTTGGACAGTCGAGGTAGCTGCCAGCGTTCGCAGGACCTGATTCTCCAGTTTGTCTGTATTTTGTTCCGATCATCCCACACTTGTGCACAGTTATATTCACTATTTACACTTTGTATACTCTGTAGAGGCTCATGACTCTTGACCCTTCGGTCTATGGGAGTTGGCACGTGTTGGGACTTGGTTCCCTATTTTTAATATATCTATCACGGTTATGCTTAAATTGGATAAAGTGAGCTTGTGGCCCCGTGATTGTTGTTGATTGGTCGGGCTGGCCTAGCAGTGTGCTGGGCGCCATGACGACCGGAATTGGGGTCGTTACACACTGTTAGCTCAAAAATCCTATCCTACTGATGAAGAAAACAAAGGAAAAGAAAAAGACATGGGTTGCCTCCCAAGAAGCGCCTGATTTAACGTCGCGGCACGACGCAATTTACCATACCATCACTTCAAGTGCAAGAGTGCCACCACCTGGCTGTCATCCGGCTTTCCCAAGTAGTGCTTCACCCGATGCCCATTTACTCAAAATAATTCACCATTCTTGTTCTTTAAGTCTAGAGCTCCAAACGGGGTCACACCTACTACCTCAAAAGGGCCACTCCACTTTGACTTGAGCTTTCCCGGAAACAATCTCAACCGGGAATTGAAGAGAAGAACCATGTCACCAACCTTGAACTCCTTGCTTCGAGCATATTTATTGTGAAGGTGCTTCATCTTGTCCTTGTATAAGGATGAGCTGGAGTATGCGTGAAATCTAAAATTGTCAAGCTCATTCAAATGATCAACCAGGAGATTAGCCGCTACATCCCATTCCAAGTTCAGCTTTTTCAAGGCCCACATCGCTTTATGTTGAAGATCTACCGAAAGATGACAAGCCTTACCAAAAACCAATCGGTCGGGAGACATAACAATTGGCGTTTTGTAGGCCGTCTTATAAGCCCACAACGCATCATCTAGTTTCTTGGACCAATCGGTCCTATTTGCGTTGACCGTCTTAGACAAGAAGCTTTTGATTTCCCGACTTGAAACTTCAACTTGACCGCTTGCTTGGTGATGGTATGGAGTAGTGACTTTGTGATTAACACCATACTTGGTCAACAATGAATCGAAAGCCTTGTTACAAAAATGGGAGCCCCCATCACTAATGATGGCACGGGGGTCCCAAATCTTGTAAAAAATGTATTTCATCAAAAAGTTCACAACACTCCGAGCTTCGTTGTTAGGAAGAGCCACCACTTCTACCCACTTCGAAACATAGTCCACTGCTACCAAAATATATGTGTTTCCACAAGAACTCACGAACGGTCCCATGAAGTCAATGCCCCACACATCAAAAATGTCAACTTCTAGAATGGTGTTTAGGGGCATCTCATCTCTCTTTGAAATTTCACCTGCTCTTTGACATGCATCACAGCTCTTCACTAAATCACTAGAATCCTTGAAAATTGTCAGCCAATAGAATCCACAGCTCAAGATTTTGGAGGCCATCCTCACTCCCCCGTGGTGACCACCATAGGAAGAGGAGTGGCAAGCTTCCAAGATGCTCATTTGTTCGTTCTCCGGGACACACCTTCTAATCACTCCATCCATGCAAATTTTGAACAAGTACGGATCATCCCAATAAAAGTCCAAACTATCCCGCTTTAGCTTTTTTCTTTGGTTGGAAGAGAGCTCACATGGAACCACACCGGACACAAGGTAGTTGGCTACATCGGCGAACCATGGCATATCATTCATTGACACTACAAGGAGTTGCTCATCCGGGAAAGAATCATTGATTTCAAGGCCGTTGGATGGCCTCCCCTACTCCTCTAGACGAGACAAGTGGTCCGCCACTTGATTTTCACTCCCTTCTCGGTCAACAATCTCAAGATCAAAATCTTGAAGGAGAAGTATCCATCTCATCAATCTTGCTTTGGAGTCCTTCTTTGTTATCAAGTACCGAAAGGCGGCATGATCGGTGTGGATTATCACCTTAGCCCCAACAAGATAAGGACGAAATTTCTCCATGGCAAATACAATGGCTAACAACTCCTTCTCCGTGATGGTATAATTCTACTGAGCCTCATTCATTGTTTTACTTGAATAGTACACTGGGTGGAACATCTTATTAAGCCGTTGACCAAGTACCGCACCTACCGCCACATCACTAGCATCACACATTAGTTCAAAAGGTAAATTCCAGTTGGGTGCGGTGATGATGGGGGTAGTTTTCAATTTATGCTTTAACAACGCAAAAGACTCCATGCATCTCTCATCAAAAACAAACTTTGCATCTTGCTCCAAAAGTCTACACAAAGGGTTCACAATCTTTGAAAAATCTTTGATGAATCGCCGATAGAACCCGGCGTGCCCAAGGAAACTCCTCACCCCTTTGATAGAGTTAGGGGGAGGGAGCCTTGAAATGACTTCAGTCTTTGCCTTGTCGACCTCAATACCATCTTTTGAAACTTTGTGCCCCAAGAAAATTCCTTCTTTCACCATAAAGTGGCACTTTTCCCAATTAAGTACCAAGTTTGTATCTTCACATCTAGCCAATACACGGTCCAAATTTGCCAAGAAATCATCAAAGGAATCTCCAACTACACTGAAATCATCCATAAATATCTCGAGAATGTCTTCCACCATGTCGGTGAAGATCGCCATCATGCACCTCTGAAACGTGGCTGGGGCATTACACAATCCGAATGGCATTCGAGAGAAAGCGAATGTGCCATAGGGACACGTAAAGGTAGTCTTCTCCTGATCTTCCGAGGCAATGAGGATTTGATTATACCCCGAATAACCATCCAAGAAACAATAATAAGCTCTACCCGCCAATCGGTCCAACATTTGGTCCAAGAACGGCAATGGAAATTATCCTTTCTCGTCACCTTGTTAAGCTTTCTATCATCCATACAAACTCTCCAACCCGTAACAGTACGAGTAGGAATTAGCTCATTCTTTGCATTGGTGACAATCGTCATGCCACCTTTCTTGGGAACACATTGGACCGGGGAAGTCCAAGAACTATCCGAGATGGGGTAAACCACCCCAGCATCCAACCATTTTATAATCTCTTTCTTGACGACCTCTTGCATAGCCTCGTTCAATCTTCTTTGATGCTCAAGTGATGGTCGAGCATTCTCCTCCAATATTATTTTGTGCATGCAAAACGCGGGGTTTATTCCCCGAATGTCTGGCAAAGTCCAACCAATCGGTCGCTTCCGCTTTTGTAAGACCGCCAAAGTGGCGTCAACCTATATGTTAGTCAAGCAAGAAGAAAGAATGACTGGCAAAGTGAAATTGGGACCCAATTACTCATACCTGATGTGAGGAGGAAGTGGTTTCAACTCCAACACCGGCGGCTCTTCAATAGATGGCTTTATAGGAGGAGTCTTTCGGTTCTCAAGATCCAATGATAGCTTCCTTGGCTCATAAGAGTACGAGCCCATACCATGTAAGGCATTCACGCATTCCACATGTTCGGCATCTTCATTGATCTCCATGTTTAAAAGTACCGCCTCAAGTGGATCCTAAACATTGATCATGGCGCTTGTGTCATCCACTATCACCACCGTGACAATGTCCACAAACGAGCACACTTCGGTGCTATTTGGTTGGCGCACACATGGAAAACCACCTTCTCATCACCGACCCTAAATGTCAATTCTCCGGCTTCAACATCCACAAGAGCTTTCCCGGTAGCCAAGAATGGCCTACCAAGAATGATAGGCACCTCAAAATCAACTTCACAATCAAGAATGACAAAATCGGCCGGTAGAATAAACTTGTCAACTCTCACTAGCACATCGTCAATAATTCCCAAAGGCCTCTTCATAGAACGGTCCGCCATTTGCAACCTCATTGATGTTGGACGGGGTTGTCCAATACCCAAGGTTTTAAAGACGGAGTATGGCATGAGACTGATACTAGCACCCAAATCACAAAGTGCTTTGGCAAATTTTGCACATCCGATAGTACAAGGGATAGTGAAGGCTCCGGGGTCTTCTAACTTGGGAACCATGGAATGAACTATGGCACTCACTTGGTGAGTCATTGTTATCGTTTCACAATCCATTGACCTCTTCTTCGTCACCAAATCCTTCAGAAATTTTGCATAGCTGGGCATTTGTTCAAGTGCCTCCACCAACGGCACATTAATGGTCAAGCTCTTCATCATCTCTATGAACTTCTTAAATTGATCATCTCCTTTTTGCTTTGCCAATCTTTGAGGATACGGTAGAGGAGACCTTGTCAAGGGTGCCTTGGCCTTTGGAATAGATGGCTCGGGAATATCAATGATGTGTTCCCTAGACGGGTTCACGGTATCTTGGGACTCAATCCCGGCCTCGTCCTCAATTTCAATCCTCACATCATTTGTTGCAATAGGCTCAACCACACGGTCATCATTCATTTGCATGTCATCATCATTCAAATAGGCTTCTGCATCCACAACTCGATTCTTATTTGAGGCAGTTACAACATCGCCTCTTCCCCTCCTAGTTGTCACGGCTATCACATGATTGTTCCCTCTCTTCGGCTTTACCACCGTGTCATTTGGTAGTGCATCTTTAGGTCGGGAGTTCAAAGATTGAGAAAGTTGGCCGATTTGCACCTCCAAATTCTGGATTGAAGTATTATGAGAAGCTAATTGGGCATCCGAATCTTGATTCTTTTTCATCATTTGCTCAAACATGTTTTCAATGCGACCCACATCATTGCCCGAAGAACTCGATCCTTGTGAGTGGAAAGGGGGTGGATTGTTGGGTTGTTGGTACATAGGAGCTCTTTGAAAACCTTGCCCCCGATTGTTTTGATTGCCACCATTGTTCCACCCTCCTTGATTGCGTCCAACACTTAAGATTGACCTCCTCAAGTGCCAGATATGAATGTTTTATGAATTTCATACGGGACTACTTACTTACCTAAAGTTCACTTTTGGCGTATTGTTCCCCCAATTGTTATTGTTGCCACTCCAATTGCCACCACTATTTCCTTGATTGTTCCAATTATTGCCTTGGTTGTTCCACTCTCCACCATCATTCGTATTGTTGCTATTATTCCAATTGCCCCTTCCTTTATTGTTCCCCCAATTGCCTTGGGAACGCCATTGTTGGTTGTTTTGATTTCCTCTATTTCCTTGGAAATTGTTCACATATTGACAATCTTCATCTTGATCATCAAAGCCATCATTAAAAAATCCTCCATCATTGTTGTTCTTATTTTTATCATATTGGCTTTGTTGCGATTGTTGCCCTCTATTCCTTCTTTTCAACATTGACAAACTCTCCATAGAATTCACTTGGCGTAGATTTTGCACTTGTTGAAGTTGAGCTTTCGCCAATTGATTCATGGTTGTAGTGAGCTCGGCAATGGCTTGTCCATGGTCATGCAACTCTTTATGTAGATGAATAACATTCGGATCTCCTTGAGGCACATTCGCCCGACTTTTCCATGCTGATGAGGTGTCGGCCATTTGATCCATTACTTCACATGCTTCCTCCAAAGATAACTTCATGAAAATGCCTACCGCTAGTTGGTTCACAATGCATTTGTTTGTCGTATTGATCCCCCTATAGAAAGTATATAGAACCATAGCATCAGTCATGTCATTGTTAGGGCACTCTTTCACCATAGTCCGATATCTCTCCCAAATTTCATGCAATGGCTCCGTTGGTTCTTGCTTGAAGGCTGGAATCTCATCTCTCAATGCTGCCATATGAGTTGGGGAAAAAAACTTGGTAATGAACTTATCCGGCAATTCATCCCATGTAGTGATTGAATGATTCGGCAATCTCTCCAACCAATCTAGCGCCTTACCCCTCAATGAGAAAGGGAAAAGCCGCAATCGCAAAGCATCTTCGGACACATTGGTTTGTTTACTTCCCCAACAAGTATCTACCAACCCCTTCAAGTGCTTGTAGGCATTTTGATTGGAGGGGCCCATAAAATACCCTCTTTGCTCTAATAGTGTCAGCATCACATTTGTAATTTGGAAGTTCTCCGCCCGGATTCGGGGAGGAACAATGGCACTAGCATATCCTTGATTTGTCATTGGTCTTGGTGCAACCCTTGGCGGTGGCGGAGGAGGGTCTGGAATTTGATTAGCATTTCGAGCCCTTTGTGGTACATTTTATACCGGAAATTCATCTTGCTCAAGATCCTCTACCTCCTCCCCCGCCATGGAATCGCCAAGGGGAACATTAGCATTCCCATTAAGAGCCATTTGTAACTATTAAAATTAAATCAAGAAAATTAGTAAAAGAAGGAAAGAAGAAGCACAACACAACACTGGCAATGCAATTAATAAACACCATTTAACTCCCCGGCAACGGCGCCAAAAAGTGATCGTGGCAAACTCAACCCGAAGGTATGAGCAGGCACTAATACTCTGTCACGACCCAAATCCCAGTCGTGATGGCGCCCAACACACCTGCTAGGCAAGCCCGACCATTTACACTCTCACCCGAGCATGAAGCTCAAATCAATTACATGAATATTATTTTGACAATAAAGCTAAACTGAATAACCACCCAAAGATCTAGGGTCACGAGTCTAGAGCCTCTAAACATGATCGAATAACAATATCTAAACCAAATACTCAAGTATGAATAATGTATATACAAAGGAAAATAGGAATAAGAAGAGAAGTCAGGTCCTGCGAACGCCAGCAGCTACCTCAGCAACTCGGATAAATACTGATAAAAGCTGGAGTGCTCGTCTATCCCTCCTGTGTACCTGAATCTGCACACAAAGGTGCAGGGAGTAGGGGTGAGTACTAAGTACTCAGTGAGTAATAAATATATAAAAGCAGCTGAAAGTAGGAAATCCACAGAATACCACAATATAAAGCTAAACTACAGTCCGAATCTCCTACGAACTAGCATCAACAGTACAATATAGCTACCACAGAATAATTTAACAAATACAAATGCAATGCAATGCACATAACCTCTACGACGTGTAGCCCGATCCATTTAACGTCGACGGTGCTCACTAGGGGTGTGTACAGACTCTGGAGGGGCTCCTACAGCCCAAGCGCAAATACCGCCGCGTCGTGCAGCCCGATCCTCATATAATAATAACCGATGCGGCGTGCAGCCCAATCCATCCTCAGTCCACAACAATCATATAAGTCACACAACAGCTCAATTATTATTATTTCCAGGTTCCAGTTCATAAATTATGAAAATACTTTAACTTTTATTTAATTTTTCCAAAACATGTGACTTAGCAATTCAATACGATGATTTCCAAACTAGGACTGAGATCAGTGATTAACCAAGTATAGCTATTACATATATAACTATCCCCTAGGGATACTACAGGTCGGCACAAAGCCCCAAATACGGCTTACAGCCCACAATTATATCAAACACAGTGTTTTTCAACCACAATTATCATATCATACTCATCTGGGATGGACTAAGTCTAAATCCCTAGTCACAATTAGTCCCGCACCTTCCACGGGGTGCGAGCCATGCCCTACTAGCGTCACAATGTGCTAAGCCGGGGTTTCGAACCCTCAGGCTACCATATACACAAACTACTCACCTCTAGCCGGTCGTAGACTCGTCCGCAATCCCCTTTCCTTTGGAATTAACTGCCTCGCATGTAGAATCTATTCAAACCACAATAATTGTGTCAAATACGGGTCAAAGAATCATAACCCATTTCAATTTACATGAAATTCGCATAAATACACTAAGTTGGTAAAAACTCGACCCCGGGCCTGCTGCTCGGAAAATTCCGAAATTCGTACCAACGCGATCCTCGTCTCGCCACGAGTCCGTGCATATAAAATTTATCGAAATCGGAGTTCGATTGGCCTTTCAAAACCCAAATTTTCATTTTCAATTTCTAGGCCACAATCCTTCACAATTTCTACCCAAATTCATGAAGATTGATGTTAATTCTACCATAAAATTATGTTTTTGAGTCGAGAATCTTACCTCCGATGTTTACCCGGTGAAATCACCTCTTGAAGCTCTCTACAATCATCCAAACGAAATGAAATCAATGAAAGAAATAACCCAATTTCATGTAATAAAGAATCTGTCTGTGCTTCGTCGGGTTGTACCCTGCACCTGCGCTGTACAAGTTGTACATCCTATTGCTCCAGCAGTCATTTTCCGTCGATCATAACTTCTAGTAAAGACGTCCAAATTATGGGTTCTTTAGCTTTCTGGAAACTAAACACGATGATCTACAATTTTCATGTTTTGCACTTGTTGTGATTCCCTATAGATTACAAGATATCAGTTCTCAAAGTAGCCGAAAATTGCTGAAAATCTGCTGCAATTAGTGCAGCAATCACCTGCTCAGTTTGGCTCTAAATGGTCCGTTTGGACCCCCAAATTCATCCCGAGGCCCCCGGGGCCCCAACGAAAACCACCAACATACTCCATAACACGATACAAACTTGTTCCAATTGTAAAAACATGCCCTTAAACATGGAAAATATCGAATCCAAGCAAATTCAAGCCTAAGTTTTCATTTAAACTTCTGCAACCAACATTCGATCAAAAACCGGACCAAAGGACCTCCGAATGACCTGATATTTTGTAGGTACATCCAAAATCACCTAACGGAGCTACTGCATTTGTCGGAATTCCATTCCGACTCCCGGATGAAAATCTCACCTATCGATCGGATTCCGCCAAAATTCCAACTTTGCCAAAATAGGCTAACTTCTTCACCGGACCTCCAAAATTACTTCCGATTGCTCTCCTAAGTCTTAAATCATCCCCCCGAAACTAACCGAATCATCGGAATTCAGTTCCGATCCCTCTAACTCATAAGTCAACGTTGAGTTGACTTTTCTAACTTAAGCTTTCCTTAAAGAGATTAATTGTTCCATTTCCTACCAAAATCGATCCGAATTGACTCAAGATTTGCACACAAGTCACACTCAACATTACGGACTTGCACAAACTTTCAGAATCGCATTCCGACCCCGATATCAAAATTTTCACTTCCGGTCGAATTTTCTCATAAACCTTTAAATTCCTATATTTTGCCAAATGACTTCAAAATGACCTCCGGACACCCGAATTCATTTCTGATCGCGTTCCCAACTCCAAAATCACCATATGGATCTATTCGCAGACTCGGAATCCCAAACGGACATCTATAACTCTAAAATACCTTCCAACCCAAATTTATGAAATTCTTCTAAAATACTAACTTCCACCATATACGCTGAAATGCTCACTGGTTATCAAAAACCAAATCCGGACATACGTACAAGTTTAAAATCATCATACGAGCATGTTGGAACTTTTAGATCCTAATTCCGAGGTCATTTACTCAAAATTCCAATCGTAGTTCATTTCTTCAACTTTAAGCTTTCAAAATGAGAATTTCCATTTAGATTTGACTCCAAACTTCCTGAATTTGAATTCTGACCATACACACAAGTCAATATACCTGAGATGAAGTTGTTCATGGCATCAATCTGCTGAATGACGCGCTAGAGTTCAAAATGACCCGTCTGGTCGTTACAATCTCCCCCACTTCAACATACGTTCATCCTCGAACGTGCTGAGAACTACAATGATGTAGTCTCAAATAACTTGTTTAACACATCATGCACCTTCCTGTGCTACCACTACTTAGTTGAGCATATTAGCTATAAAACACTGTAGATATAATTCTTTATTCGAGCGAATAAGATATTAGGCCAAATTCCAACATCCTGAATTTCCTGCCAAGTCTGTTTCCATCATTCGACCACCATATCAATCTCCACACGTTGTACCCAAAGATTAATGCATAACTTTGTTGAATTCACACTTTGCATCACTTTACTCATATGACCACAATAGATTTTGGAGCCAAACCTCGATATTATCTTTCTAACGAGCTGAGATCAAATATGCTCGTACTCATTAATGACTCTAATGATCATGTCGATTATAACACACCGCATTGGTGACACGACACCTCAGCATCGGCCTAAGCCACAATGATCACAACATAGGCTCCAATAAAAAAAACGATCCGAACACACTCGAATCATGACAACTAACTCACACAAAAGAGCTATAGATCAATTCACCCGTACCATCATAACATAGAACTGAGATCTTGCCTCACATCATAGAATTAGGGTACTTGAATCCTCCTCGAAAGGTCATAACATCACGTGGCCTTGCCACAGCCCATGATTCTATCCAAACACTATTACTCATGGAGCACCTCAAGTCACCATGCTCAAAACGGTCAGCCACGCACATATTTAGGTCCGAAACCAATCAATCAATCTCACCCACGGTGAAACAATTAATATACGCTATCAAGTCCTGAAAAGACACAACCGATGTGCCATTCGCCGAGCGATACTCAATACAAACTTTTCCTTAGAAGCCAGGAAGTATTGTATACCAGGTAACATATAACTAGCTCTATTTTCACATTACACTATTGCGGCGTGCAACCCGCTCCAATGACATACCCGTGGCAGCGTGCCACCCGATCCAGATACCGTACCCGTGGCGGCGTGCCACCCGATCCAAATAACCATACCTATGGCGGCGTGCCACCCGATCCATATAAAACCCTCACAAAAGAAATGCACATCTAGTCGAATTGTTCATTACAGTAAACATATATAGCCTCAAGCTCGGACACAAGAAACGCGTCAGGCAAAGTTCCCCAATACTGGAACTGAATCAATGGTAGATACCTCTACACTAACATCCGCCACGAAGGCCCAACTGACAAAGCAATACCTACCAGTCGTCCGCTGGCCCTAGGGTACATTTACCCTGATGGAATATAATCTGATGCGCTCTGCCACGCAATTGTGATATTTTTCGGATATAGTCCATATCACATTAGTCTAGACAACATGACTTCTGAAAACTAGTCTGCAATCATATATCATAATCCAAATTCATCATATCAAGTTGAGAGAGAGCCACTAGGGCTTCCGATTTCCAATAATCACTAAATGGTGCCGATACACATGATATACAACCACCGCATAGGCGGATTTACGAGAACTTCAAGTCTCCAACACATATATAACACATGAATCACTATGCCTGATTCCGTACTTCACCGTACGAATACATAACGCACATCAAGCGTCCATTCATACCACGAAAGTCATTCAGAAATTTCACTATGCCATTAGCGACTCAATTATTATAGTCGATCCAACAAGAGAATACCACCATACCACTAGATATTATCAGTTTACATTACCTTGTCCTTTTGGACCATATACCTTGCCAAATTACTAGAATAGCAGTACCATTTTCCTTAATCACCAGAAAGATCGATTCTAAATTCACCTGCAGTTGCCCGCGCTGCTCAATAATTTTTAATGACTTCCCATATATTATGAACAAATCTCAAAGCCTTCAATATGCCATTATCAACTTTCCATAACACATCGCATATACCATACCACACTAAGATAACATGGGAATTCATATCCCCTTCCTACGCCCCAAATATCGGCGCACTCAACTAGTCAAGGCCTTTCATGATCCCATATAGAGAAAACTCATTACACATTCCAAGCTTTGCATACCGACATGAATATACTCACTTTTAAACCACGGTAGGACCCATCATAAACTCTTTCTCCCAATCCATTACATAAGTTTAGCTGCCAGGACTGAGTCCTTCTACCCACATCGAGCTACGCAACTGCCAGCACTCAAGAGCTTGGTTGCACCATAGCTGCAAGACTTATCACTTCGAACACATACCAGGAATTAATTGTATCCCTATCATACCGTTCCGGTTTATTAACAAGTTGCTCCATTTTCCTTTCTGATTCATCTTTAATTTCATATTAGCCTATACTGTAGCACCACAATATCTCAACTCATGTTACCACACGAGACTTGTACACAAGACCACATGGTTTAAAGCCCATAGGTCACTTAATACTCTCTCAATGTTTCCCAAAAGTACCACATTCTACAATATTTTATTTTGAAGAACTTCCTACGATTTTTGAATTCGTTATCATTACTCTCCAGTATAGATACATAGAATCTCATCATTCACATATCATTACACAAGTCTTGATCCCTTCTAACAAAACCACCGTCTTTAGCCACATACACAATCTTAAGACACCTTTCCATTACAAGCAAAATCTTGAACACGGCAAGGCCATTCTCGGGCGTCATTCACGCTTATTCAATTATAATTCAACTATCTTATTGGACAGGACCACTCGTGCCCTGTTAGAACTCTGGCACCGCAGAACATGATTACATACAAATGCATTTATCTATCTTTCCTTCCTATACACCGAACATTCTTACCAGCAGCAGTTCAAATCACCCTATTATTTCTTCATATCTACGAAACACCATAACCTTTATCAGAATTTCCCAACATACTTAGAGACAGAACCAACATAGCACACAACAGTGCAATCAGTTAATCAATAACAACCTCCCCAACTTGGCCCGGAGCCATACATCAAAGCACTTTTAGCCACTCATATCATTCTTTACTCAAATGATGCCAATATGTTATGGTGAGATTAAACTCAAGTGATTTACAAGCTTGACAAAGACTCGAATCATCAGAGACCTTAACCCTTCTGCAATTCTTGCATTTATACACACACCACAGTTAAGCCTACTCTCTTTAGGTGAAAGAAATCTTTTCTAAGTCCCAAATTTTTTCAAAATTTTTGGCAGAGTTTCCTTTGTAAATTGGCCTATCCACCTGCCACAGAATCACCAAACCATTCTAACAATACATCCACAACTCAACAAGACATTACAATGTAATTCAACAACATTAAATCTCAATACTATACGAATCATATTATCACAATTTATACCCGAACCTGCGCTACACTTGCTCGCATCATAACACATATCAAATACCCTTTAATTCCACATCCGAATCCACCCACCTACTTTGCATCAATCTAGTATTTCAGTACAACACCTTCCACCAGGATATACATAGCATAATCACTCTAGTTTTCCTGAGTCTAAGCTCGTCTTACTACACGTAAGGCTCTTTACCTTCCAACTAAGAGATATGATAAATATTCACCACACCCATAGCTCGGGGCTACACAATAGATTACAATAAGGATCTAACACATGGCAGCTCGTACATTATTAAGCTGCCATTTCCACAGTTAGGAACAATACCGATCACACGAAATTTCATAATACCATTTTGTAAAATCAGCACTTTGGTGCTCATGTCATAGACAAAGATCCGGCCTCAAGTCCTCCCGACTGGCCCACCATGAACTCGTAGAGATTATATCTCGCCCCTTGATCAGGGAATCACAAACCCTCAAGGCAATTATATTACTGAGCGCTCGAGTGTGCGTACGGGCGTATGGAAGGAATTTCCAAGAATTATATCTGAAGCTGAATCAAGTACGCATGATAAGAATTCCAAGAAATGTGAAGTGTTTCCTAAAGGTTTGCAGCCTCCCGAGGATAAGTACAGGCGTCCCCGTACCGATTCACAAGACTCTACCAACCGGCTCAAGATTCATGGGCCTAGTAACCTAGGCTCTGATACCAACTTGTCATGACCCAAATCCCGGTCGTGATGGCACCTAACACACCTGCTAGGCAAGCCCGACCATTTACACTCTCACTCGAGCATGAAGCTCAAATCAATTACCTGGATATTATTTCAACAATAAAGCTAAACTGAATAACCACCCAAAGATCTAGGGTCACGAGTCTAGAGCCTCTAAACATGATCGGATAACAATATCTGAACCAAATACTCAAGTATGAATAATGTATATACAAAGGAAAACTGGAATAAGAAGACAAGCCAGGTCCTGCGAACACCAGCAGCTACCTCAGCAACTCGGATAAATACCGATAAAAGCTGGAGTGCTCGTCTATCCCTCCTGTGTACCTGAATCTGCACACAAAGGTGGAGGGAGTAGGGGTGAGTACTAAGTACTCAGTGAGTAATAAATATATAAAAGCAGCTGAAAGTAGGAAATCCACCAGAATACCACAATATGAAGCTAACTACAGTCCGAATCTCCTACGAACTAGCATCAACAGTACAATACAGCTACCACAGAATAATTCAACAAATCAGGATGCAATGCAATGCACATAACCGCTACGGCATGTAGCCCGATCCATTTAACGTCGACGGCGCTCACCGGGGGTGTGTACATACTCCGGAAGAGCTCCTACAGCCCAAGCGCAAATACCGCTACGGCGTGCAGCCCGATCCTCATATCATAATAACCACTGCGGCGTGCAGCCCGATCCATCCTCAATCCACAACAATCATATAAGTCATACAACAGCTCAATTATTATTATTTCCAGGTTCCAGTTCATAAATTATGAAAATACTTTAACTTTTATTTAATTTTTCCAAAACATGTGACTTAGCAATTCAATACGGTGATTTCCAAACCAGGACTGAGATCAATGATTAAGCAAGTATAGCTATTACATATATAACTATCCCCTAGGGATACTACAGGTCGGCACAAGGCCCCAAATACGGCTTACAGCCCACAATTATATCAAACACAGTGTTTTTCAACCATAATTATCATATCATACTCATTCGGGATGGACTAAGTCTAGATCCCCAGTCACAATCAGTCCCGCACCTGCCACGGGGTGCGAGCCACGCCCTACTAGCATCACAATATGCTAAGCCGGGGTTTCGAACCCTCAGGCTACCATATACACAAACTACTCACCTCTAGCCGGTCGTGGACTCGTCCGCAATGCCCTTTCCTTTGGAATTTGCTGCCTCACATGCAGAATCTATTCAATCCACAATAATTGTGTCAAATACGGGTCAAAGAATTATAGCCCATTTCAATTTACATGAAATTCGCATAAATACATTAAGTTGGTAAAAACCCGACCCCGGGCCTGCTGCTCGAAAAATTCCGAAATTAGTATCAACACGATCCTCGTCTCGCCACGAGTCCGTGCATATAAAATTTATCGAAATCGGAGTTCGATTGGCCTTTCAAAACCCAAATTTTTGTTTTCAATTTCTAGGCCACAATCCTTCACAATTTCTACCCAAATTCATGAAGATTGATATTAATTCTACCATAAAATTATGTTTTTGAGTCAAGAATCTTACCTCCGATGTTTACCCGGTGAAATCCCCTCTTGAAGCTCTCAAAAATCATCCAAACGAAATTAAATCAATGAAAGAAATAACCCAATTTCGTGTAATAAAGAATCTGTATGTGCTTCGTCGGGTTGTACCCTGCACCTGCACTGTACAAGTTGTACATCCTATTGCTCCAGCAGTCATTTCCCATCGATCATAACTTCTAGTACAGATGTCTAAATTACGAGTTCTTTAGCTTTCTAGAAACTAGACACGATGATCTACAACTTACATGTTTTGCACTTTTTGTGATTCCCTATAGATTATAAGATATCAGTTCTCAAAGTAGCCAAAAATTGCTGAAAATCTGCTGCAATTAGTGCAGCAATCAGCTGCTCACTTTGGCTTTAAATGGTCCGTTTGGACCCCCGAATTCATCCCGAGGCCCCCGGGCCCCCAACGAAAACCACCAAAATACTCCATAACACGATGAAAACTTGTTACGATTATAAAAACACGCCCTTAAACACGGAAAACATCGAATCCAAGCAAATTCAAGCCTAAGTTTTCATTTAAACTTCCGCAACCAACATTCGATCAAAAACCCGACCAAACGACCGCCGAATGACCTGAAATTTTGCAAGCACATCCAAAATCACCTAACGGAGCTACTACATTTGTCGAATTCCATTCGACTCCCGGATCAAAATCTCACCTATCGATCGGATTCCGCCAAAATTCCAACTTCGCCAAAATAGGCTAACTTCTTCACCGGACCTCCAAAATTACTTCCGATTGCGCTCCTAAGTCTTAAAGCATCCCCCGAAACTAACCGAATCATCAGAATTCAGTTTCAATCCCTCTAACTCATAAGTCAACGTTGAGTTGACTTTTCCAACTTAAGCTTTCCTTAAAGAGATTAATTGTTCCATTTCCTACCAAAATCGATCCGAATTGACTCAAGAATTGCACACAAGTCACACTCGACATTATGGACTTGCAAAAACTTTCGGAATCACATTCCGATCCCGATATCAAAATTTTCACTTCCGGTCGAATTTTCTCATAAACCTTCAAATTCCTATATTTTGCCAAATGACTTGAAAATGACCTCCGGACACCCGAATTCACTTCCGATCGCGTTCCCAACTCCAAAATCACCATATGGATCTATCGCAGACTCGGAATCCCAAACAGACATCTATAACTCTAAAATACCTTCCAACCTAAATTTATGAAATCCTTCTAAAATACTAACTTCCACCATATACGCTGAAATGCTCACGGGTTATCAAAAACTAAATCCGGACATACGTACAAGTTTAAAATCATCATACGAGCATGTTGGAACTTTTAGATCCCAATTCCGAGGTGATTTACTCAAAATTCCAATCGTAGTTCATTTCTTCAACTTTAAGCTTTCAAAATGAGAATTTCCATTTAGATTTGACTCCAAACTTCCTGAATTTGAATTCTGACCATACACACAAGTCAATATACCTGAGATGAAGTTGTTCATGGCATCAATCTACTGAATGACGCGCTAGAGCTCAAAATGACCCGTCGGGTCGTTACATACTCTTACTCGAATAGTGGTTCGGGGTCAATTTCCTCAGGGAGTTAGATTGGAGTGAATAATTGTGTTGCACTAGAATCGAGTTTTGGCTTCTAGTTTATCTTCAAATATTTTTGGTATTTTCAATGTATAAGCTATTGTATCTTCTACTATTGTGTTGTCTAAATTATGCTAAGGCTATTTCTAAGTGTGATTTTTCTAATGGGAATAGGGACTAGGGAAGTAGCTTATACCTAGGTGGAATAACTAACGGTTATGGAAATTCAATGGGAAGATGATACATGGGATATTCGGATAGCCGTTGGTCTACACATTTATTCTCACACCTCTCGGTAGAGAGAACAATTTTTCCCTATTGACTCTCTCGAGACCAATTGGGTAGGCTAATTTGCCCAAGAAACTTTAGGCTCAAGTTGGGTAATTACTCTCTCGAGGTTTATACCCGTTACTTGGGACTACCATTCTCATTGGTCCATCCCAAGTTCTTGCTGGGATTGAATGAGAGGTTTAGACTCTCTTTCTCAAGTAGAGACCAAACCTACAAATATAGACTTCATGTTTGCAACGAAAAAATCCCAATTAAATACATTCATTCAACCCAAAACCAATTATCCATAATCATCCTTGCATTTAATATTCTAACCCATCAGTTACCCACACTAGGGTTGGGCTACAACCCTAGCTGTGGGTTTAGCTAGCCATATAAATAGAAGAAGATGAAGAAATTGAAGCTAAAATTGACATAATAATTAATTGGAAATGAAATCTAAAGTCAAACTAGTACAAAATTGCCCAAAATAGGCGTGTTCAAGTTCCTGATGAGCTCAGCCGTCACTGTCATGACCCTAGTTCACCAATCGTGAACATGTCGTGATGGCACCCAGTCCCCACGACTAGGTAAGCCTAACACATTGCGGATTATACAAGTTTATGAACACTTAAATAAGAAACAGCGGGAAAATAGCATAAAAAGTAATGTAATTCGTGCCGCTTGGCACATACATCCTTCAACACACTGTGTAAACACTACCAAGATCCGGAATCTCACGGGTAACACAGACTAAAAGAGGATATACAACGTGGCTCTATGTGTAAAGAGTATCTAACAACGAAATGAAGGAAAAATGTCAACTAATACTATCGGAATAGAAAGAAAAGCCTCCGGATCCGCGAACGTAGCAGATCATACCTCGAGGTCTCCCTGAAAGCTGCGGAATCACCTAGTACGAGCCTGCTCTGATGTACCTGGATCTGCACAACAAAAGTGTGCAGAAGAGTAGCATGAGTACACCACGGCGGTACCCAGTAACTGCCAAGCCTAACCTCGATGGAGTAGTGACGAGTAAGGTCAGGGCCCTACTGATAAACAATAATATAATGATGATAACAATAATAAAGAGTTTAAATGATAATAATTTCCGAAATAACAACAATAAGATGATTTCTGCAACCGTCTACAATTAAGCTAACAACAAATAACCAACTCAATAAAACAAGTCCATGACCTGTGGGAATCGAACCCACAGTCCCATTGACCGTACCTCTGGGTCTCCGGGAATCGAACCCGCAGCCCATGTCTCAATAAATAATCAATAACTCAGGATCTCCGGGAATCGAACCCGCAGTCCCTACCAATAACTCGGGATCTCGGGAATCGAACCCGCAGGTCCCTACCAATAACTCGGGATCTCGGAAATCGAACCCGTAGTCCCTACCAATAACTCGGGATCTCGGGAATCGAACCCATAGTCCCTACCAATAACTCAGGGATCTCGGGAATCGAACCCATAGTCCCTACCAATAACTCAAGATCTCGGGAATCGAATCCGTAGTCCCTACCAATAACTCGGGATCTCGGGAATCGAACCCGTAGTCCCTACCAATAACTCGGGATCTCGGGAATCGAACCCGTAGTCCCTACCAATAACTCAAGATCTCGGGAATCGAACCCGTAGTCCCTACCAATATCACTCCGGGTCTCTGGGAATCGAACCCACGGCCCTAGGTCTCCGGGAATCGAACCCGCAGTCCACAAGCACAGCAATAAAGGAATACACAGAGAGAATAAATTATGCTTAACTATAACTTCACCGAAAAATAGTGCCAATAATTATCAAGAAGTTCAAGTAGGACAATTAGGCAATTAAACAGATAAATCCTACCTAATCATGCTTCCCTAACGAATACCAGGTAAATGTCACAATTTAATAAATTAAGAACAGGAATATCACGAATTGAATAATTTAAGTAAAGTGAGTTACAACAACCAGCGCATGTACACGCCCGTCACCTTGCGTACAAGGCATTTAAACTACCACATAATATTCTAGGGGTAAAGGTTCCCCCACATGAGGTTAGACAAGCCACTTACCTCGACTCCGGTACAAAACCGCTAAGAGACAATTCTCTTGCCGCGAATGTCGGCCTCCACAGGGTATAGTATCTGATAAAAATCAATAGAATCACATCAAAATAGGCCAATTGGGCATTACCCAATCAAAATAACTCAAAATACACCAAAACCCACAAGTTGCCAAAACCCGACTTTCGGTAAGCTTCTCGAAAAATTATGAAAGTTATATATTCGGGTTCCTTATCTCGACACGAGTGAGTGCATATAAAATTTATTGAAATCGGACTCTGTTTGCCCATTCAAATCAAAGGTTTTCTAAAATTTAGGCCTAGGGCTCAAACCCTCCATTAATCCTCCATTAACAGTGAAATAATCACAAATTTCATGATAAACTAACGAATTAAGGTCAAGAAACTTACCCCCAATGATTCCCCGATGATATCCCAGCGTTTCCCCTTCAAAATCCTCCCTTGGAGCTCAAAAATGGCGTTTTTGTTTATGGGGGTTGCGGCTGTTATGTTCTGAACTTAAACTCACTGCCAGACCCCAGTGCTCTACGCGTTCGCGAAGGTACTCACGCGTCCGCGAAGGTCTGCTCAAATTACCCTTCGCGAACGCGACGCTCCCCACGCGTCCGCGAAGCACAAAAATTCCCAGGCGCCAGGTTCCACCTCTGCGCGAACGCGACAGCAACCACGCGAACGCGATGCTAACTCTCCCCCTTCTACGCGTTCGCGAACCCAGGTCACGCGAACGCGAAGCATCACACCTCACCACCTACACGAACGCATTGGTCTTATCGCGAACGCGATGCCTTGGCATGACTGGCCTACGCGAACGCGACCACCTTCACGCGAACGCGAAGGCCAAATCCCTGCTGCACCGACCTGCAATTTTCTACAGGTTTTCAAGGCTTCAAAATGCCCGTTTGATGGTCTGAATTCATCCCGAGGCCCCCGGGACCCCAACAAAAACTACCAACATACTCCAAAACATGATACGAACTTGTTCCAATCATAAAAACACGGCTAATAACATCAAAACTCATAATTCACATCGAATTCAAGCCTAAATTTCTTAAAACTTTCCGAATTGCACATTCGATCTAAAACCCGACCAAACGACATCCGAATGACCTGAATATTTGTGGACATATCCAAAATCACATAACGAAGCTACAGAAATTGTCAGAATTCCATTCCGACCCCCGGATCAAAATCTCACCTATCGTTTGGATTCGCCAAAATTTCAAACTTCGGCATTTCAAGCCTAATTGAGCTACGGACCTCCAAAATACATTCCGAACACGCTCCCAACCCCGAAATCACCTAACGGAGCTAATGGAACCATCGGATTTCCGTTCCAAGGTCGTCTTAACACTGTTCCGGTTACGGACCATTTTCTAACTTTAAAGCTCTCATTTAGGGACTAAGTGTCCCAAAATACTCCAAATTTCATAACCGACTCTCCCGACAAACCACAATATCTGAAATGAACTTAGGGGAACAGTTAACTTGGGAATTGGGGCGTAATTTTCTAAAACGATAGGCCGGGTCGTTACATCTTCCCACACTTAAAAGATTCGTTCGTCCTCGAACGAGCATAGAAAACATACCTGGAGTAGTGAAAAGATGAGGGTACTGGCTGCGCATATCCCGCTCGGTCTCCCAAGTCGCCTCCTCGACCGGCTGGCCCCGCCACTGAACCTTTACCGAAGCGATGTTCTTTGACCTTAGCTTTCTGACCTGCCTGTCTAGAATGGCTACCGGCTCCTCAACATAAGACAGGATCCTTGTCTAGCTGAACAGAAGTGAAATCCAACACATGCGACAGGTCGCCATGGTATCTCCGAAGCATGGAGACATGAAATACGGGATGGACCCCAGCTAGGCTGGGAGGTAAGGCCAACTCATAACGCAACCTCCCCAACACGCCTAAAAATCTCAAAAGGGCCAATAAATCTCGGACTCGACTGAGCACATTAGCCTGATGTAATCTGAAGATATTCCCTTTTGTTCAAACAAATAAGTTTTACAGCCTAATTCCAACATCCGGAATTCTATGTCAGGCCTGTTTTCGTCAAGAGATCACTCGATATCCCTGAAACTCCATCCTCAAGCATGAATGCATAACCTTGCTGGATTCTTACCTTGCAACACAAAATCCACAGGACCACAATAATATTTTTGTGACCAAATTAGTTAAAATTCAACGAATCAGATGCTCCCATTGCACCTCACGATCTACATAGGTCTCGCTCTAACTTTTACAATACTGACACGACGAAAGAGATGTGCCGATATCCATAACCAACTACTGGATCAACAATTCATTGGGTCTATACTCCTGACAAGATCCATTACCTTGTCCTAAACTAGAGGATGATCTTTTCCTCTATAATATAGTTCATATAATCAGTTTGAACTGATCCCAAATCTCATAATCTCATCTCACCCAGTACGAACTGCCCAGGCGATAAGCCACATCAGACATAATCAAAAGTCCCACAAGATGACACAATGTGCTAGTAATCCACTAATTCATATGTGATACAAAGGAAGGCGAACACTAGGGAGAACTATTCAACTCTCACATAAATATGGAACCTCCTCAGAAAATAGGAAACAGGACACATAAAAGCAATTATAGACACTGAAATAAGCATCACACTGTTGCGGCGTGCAACCCGATCCCAACAATATAACCATGGCGGCGTGCCACCCGATCCCAATAATATAACCATGGCGGCGTGCCACCCGATCCCAACAATATAACCATGGCGGCGTGCCACCCGATCCCAACAATATAACCATGGCGGCGTGCCACCCGATCCAACCAATATAACCATGGCGGCGTGCCACCCAATCCCAACAATATAACCATGGCGGCGTGCTACCCGATCCCAACAATATAGACTCACACAAGGGGTCATATGTCGAGCTGAATAGCTCGTCAAATCAAAATACTGAATATCGATCATAAGCACACTAAGGTGCATGATATCAGACTCAATGAAAACATATAGCGCTATAGGCTATGAACTCAAGCACAACTGAGGTGCGATATACGATCTAAATCTCAAGAGCTATCATGCTCATATAACGTCACCGCTGAGCGGAACCTCAACACATAAGGGACTTACCAAGCCATCTCACAACTCATACGGCGCAATATATCTTTACATGAATTAACTAACCGCGAAATAAGACCGCGACTATCCCTCCACAAAGGGCGCATTGCTGGAAGAAACACAATCGGCCTGATACAAGGCTCACTTCCACATTTAAATCTATCCACCGACCTTAAGTCTATCCTGGTCGTGCCAAGCTAAGTCAATAATATTTCACAGGTCTATAACCCAATAAGCAGAGTGCCCTCCAACATAAATCCTCAATTGAATGATATCACCAAAATCCTCATACTTGGTTTAAATTTCTAACCAATCAAGTGACTACAAGTCACACCTATACAATCTTCTTGTGGGTCAAGCTCCCACTATCTTCCGAATAATTAAACAGGCCTGCACTTTCAACCTACCGGCTGCACTAACACCGAAAAGCGATCAGGAGTCCCTAACCGGGATGCAAAGCCTTTCTCACAGAACACCGATCTCAAATGATACCGATGTTAATACCCATCTTACTCAAAACACTGAAACTCCTTTCCTGCTCATCCGAGCTCTTTATATCACATTCATTGACCAAACTGTGACCTTGGTCCTTACTTCAAATTTCATACTACTCACTGCACATCACGTGCCGATATACGATAAACACAATTTCCATCATAGCTCTAGAACTGACGATAGGCTAATACTTCGTCACATAAGACCTTCCATTTAACTCACTACAGGAGAGCTATAACAACATACGGCGAATTCTCATAGCCATCGAATATGCCAATATCTAAGTAGTGGTCCAAGCCACCCTAACCCTTCCCGAGATCTGCCTACTCGTAACAGGCCCTTAACAGAAGAATACTTCAGAATAACATCAATCACTGCAGCCGACAAGTCTCAATGCACCGCCACAAATCACATGCATAACTCGATCACTTTGCATGAACCGATCATTGACATCAATATGCCAACTCAACTATGGCTAATCAATCTACTTCCTTCCAGTTTAATACTGGATTGCCTTAGAAATGTTAATATCTCCCTTCAATACCTAACTTATTCTAACCGCACTCACCCAGAGTGACCTTAAATCATGAGGCCATGCTATCTCAAGAATGACGACCATTTCATGCCTCTTAAATGCTACACCACAAGTCAAAACATCATAGATTGTTTTTGTGCTTTTCTTCATAAGTTGCTTCAAAGGCTTGAGCCTCAACTGTACATTATAGACTCAAAATTATCAAACACCACACTTTACCTCTTGAATTCACTAGGACCGCTATTGAGAACCATCCGGCCCTGACTTGCCCCAGTACGCAATCAACTCTACTGAATTTTTATAACATATGAATACACTCTCGATAAAGCCCCCAGCGGAACCATTTCCCACGAAGCCTGCACCTATACAAGGTATAATTCATGAATCTTTCCTCAAGTTTGAACACTAGCCAATAAGGCTAACCATAACATGCATTCAACAATCCATATATTTAAATTACCACACATGGTCCTTTCCCGTGGCTGCAATAACACAATAATACACTAGTATCCAGAATTCACACGGGTAATTAACCATGCGACCCAATCGTAAGCGGTGGGACTCTCCCACTTAGCCCAAAGCCACTATTACACGACTCTCGAACACATTAGAACCATTCTCTCAAGTCATTTACTATTATTCAACTGCAACTCACTTGATCCAACGAATATAACCACGTGTGCTCTATTAGTACTCTGACACCATAGGGTAACCAACATTCATCCCGCTCCATGCACCAAGCATTCTCTACCAATGACATCTTAAAACATACTATGATTCTCACACGCCTACGAAGCACCATGTAGCCTTTGTCGAAGCTTTTCCCTGCTGATAATGAAATGTAGAGTTTATTAGGGACACAGGAACATCAAGTCCCAACATCGTACCATACGAGTCTTAACTCTTGCCCCTCCGCAAGTTTCAAAAAACCTTTTGAATAGCACCTAGATACATCGCAGGCCAAATCTGATATGACACATGACCCATAATTTGATCGTTGATAGTGAAATCCTTTCACCTGGCTCGAAGCCTCAAGATACATTTTGCTAATCCAGGACAATAGCCTTTATCATTTGTACATCTTCATCATAAGACAATTCAAGACATTCATTTGGTACATGTTCTTCTTAAGATAGTTAAACTCATTTCCCCCAGTATCTGTGTTGGCTGAATCCTTCGCTAAATAGATATCTTATGTGAACCATATAGTCTTTATTACCACCAACTATCTTTAGATCTATATCCATCATGTGATTAGGCAGTTAAGTAAACATTCTCACGACCGTACTATCAACCGAATGCCAGAACCTAGTGCACCCCCATGTGCACAATTGCAGATCTCTCACTTCTCTTGCATTATCGATATGGACGACACGCGGTAACAATGGTTGAGTAAATTCTTGACTCCCTTGAAATCCATCTGCAGCATCATGAACCGTCGGCGCATACTTGATACCGAGTGCGCAATTTCAACACACAAGTGGATGCAAAAGAAAACATGACATATGCTACAACTGAATAAATGGCGCACGATAAGGAATTCAAGAATTGAAGAGTTTCCTAAACAGTTACATAGCCCCTCGTAGATAAATACAGACGTCTCCGTATCGATCAGCGAGAATCTAAGTAATCGGTCTGTGTCCCGTGACTCCTACGAACCTAGAGCTCTGATACCAACTTGTCACGACCCTAGTTCACCAATCGTGAACATGTCATGATGGCACCCAGTCCCCAAGACTAGGTAAGCCTAACACGTTGCGGATTATACAAGTTTATGAACACTTAAATAAGAAACAGCGGGAAAATAGCATACAAAGTTATGTAATTCGTGCCGCTTGGCACATACATCCTTCAACACACTGTGTAAACACTACCAAGATCCGGAATCTCACGGGTAACACAGACTAAAAGAGGATATACAATTGTGGCTCTATGTGTAAAGAGTATCTAACAACGAAATGAAGGAAAAATGTCAACTAATACTATCAGAATAGAAGGAAAAGCCTCCGGATCCGCGGACGTAGCAGATCATACCTCGAGGTCTCCCTGAAAGCTGCGGAATCACCTAGTACGAGCCTGCTCTGATGTACCTGGATCTGCACAACCAAAGTGTGCAGAAGAGTAGCATGAGTACACCACGGCGGTACTCAGTAAGTGCCAAGCCTAACCTCGATGGAGTAGTGACGAGGAAGGTCAGGGCCCTACTGAGAAATAATAATATAATGATGATAACAGTAATAAGCAGTTTAAATGATAATAATATCCGAAATAACAACAATAAGATGGTTTCTGCAACCGTCTACAATTAAGCTAACAACAAATAACCAACTCAATAAAACAAGTCCGGGACCTGTGGGAATCGAACCCACAGTCCCATTGACAGTACCTCTGGGTCTCCGGGAATCGAACCCGCAGCCCATGTCTCGATAAATAATCAATAACTCAGGATCTCCAGGAATAGAACCTGCAGTCCCTACAAATAACTCAGGATCTCGGGAATCAAACCCGTAGTCCCTACCAATAACTCAGGATCTCGGGAATCGAACCCGTAGTCCCTACCAATAACTCGGGATCTCGGGAATCGAACCCATAGTCCCTACCAATAACTCAGGATCTCGGGAATCGAACCCGTAGTCCCTACCAATATCACGCCGGGTCTCTGGGAATCGAACCCGTAGTCCCTACCAATAACTCAGGATCTCGGGAATCGAACCCGTAGTCCCTACCAATAACTCAAGATCTCGGGAATCAAACCCGTAGTCCCTACCAATATCACTCCGGGTCTCTGGGAATCGAACCCACAGCCCTAGGTCTCCGGGAATTGAACCCGCAGTCCACAAGCACAGCAAATAAAGGAATACACAGAGAGAATAAATTATGCTTAACTATAACTTCACCGAAAAATAGTGCCAATAATTATCAAGAAGTTCAAGTAGGACAATTAGGAATTAGACAGATAAATCCTACCTAATCATGCTTCCCTAACGAATACCAGGTAAATGTCACAATTTAATAAATTAAGAACAGGAATATCACGAATTGAACAATTCAAGTAAAGTGAGTTACAACAACCAGCGCATGTACACGCCCGTCACCTCGCGTACAAGGCATTTAAACTACCACATATTATTCTAGGGGTAAAGGTTCCCCCACACGAGGTTAGACAAGCCACTTACCTCGACTCCGGTACAAAACCGCTAAGAGACAATTCTCTTGCCGCGAATGTCGGCCTCCACAGGTATAGTATCTGATAAAAATCAATAGAATCACATCAAAATAGGCCAATTGGGCATTACCCAATCAAAATAACTCAAAATACACCAAAACCCACAAGTTGCCAAAACCCGACTTTCGGTAAGCTTCTCGAAAAATTATGAAAGTTATATATTCGGGTTCCTTATCTTGACACGAGTCCGTGCATATAAAATTTATTGAAATCGGACTCCGTTTGCCCATTCAAATCAAAGGTTTTCTAAAATTTAGGCCTAGGGCTCAAACCCTCCATTAATCCTCCATTAACAGTGAAATAATCACAAATTTCATGATAAACTAACGAATTAAGGTCAAGAAACTTACCCCCGATGATTCCCCGATGATATCCCAGCGTTTCCCCTTCAAAATCCTCCCTTGGAGCTCAAAATGGCGTTTTTGTTTATGGGGGTTGCGGCTGTTATGTTCTGAACTTAAACTCACTGCCAGACCCCAGTGCTCTACGCATTCGCGAAGGTACTCATGCGTCCGCGAAGGTCTGCTCAAATTACCCTTCGCGAACGCGACGCTCCCCACGCGTCCGCGAAGCACAAAATTCCCCGGCGCCAGATTCCACCTCTACGCGAACGCGACAGCAACCACGCGAACGCGATGCTGACTCTCCCCCTTCTACGCTTTCGCGAAGCCAGGTCACGCGAACGCGAAGCATCACACCTCAACACCTACGCGAACGCGTTGGTCTTATCGCGAACGTGATGCCTTGGCATGACTGGCCTACGCGAACGCGACCACCTTCACGCGAACGCGAAGGCCAAATCCCTGCTGCACTGACCTGCAATCAGCTGCTCACTTTGGCTCAAAATGGCCCGTTTGATGGTCCGAATTCATCCCGAGGCCCCCGGGACCCCAACGAAAACCACCAACATACTCCAAAACACGATACAAACTTGTTCCAATCATAAAAACACGTCTAATAACATCAAAACTCATAATTCACATCGAATTCAAGCCTAAATTTCTTAAAACTTTTCGAATTGCACATTCGATCTAAAACCCGACCAAACGACGTCCGAATGACCTGAAAATTTGCGGACATATCCAAAATCACATAACGAAGCTACATAAATTGTCGGAATTCCATTCCGACCCCCGGATCAAAATCTCACCTATCGTTCGGATTCGCCAAAATTTCAAACTTCGGCATTTCAAGCCTAATTGAGCTACGGACCTCCAAAATACATTCCGAACGCGCTCCCAACCCCAAAATCACCTAACGGAGCTAATGGAACCATCGGATTTCCATTCCGAGGTTGTCTTAACACTGTTCTGGTTACGGACCATTTTCTCACTTTAAAGCTCTCATTTAGGGACTAAGTGTCCCAAAATACTCCAAATTTCATAACCGACTCTCCCGACAAACCACAATAGCTTAAATGAACTTAGGGGAACAGTTAACTTGGGGATTGGGGCGTAATTTTCTAAAACGACCGGTCGGGTCGTTACAGTCACTGTGTATTGTCTAACATGACCTAAAAAAGAAAAAGAAGCTATTTATACTACCCTGATATTTCCGGACGAAAATTACCATGCGGTACTCACGCAGACCGCACACTTTTGTCGTGCAGCCGCGTAGGGCTAGTTGGGTTGCTGAAGGTCTGTTACTGGACATGTATGCGGACCGCACACATTTTGTCATGCGGCCGCGTGAGTACAGTGACGCGGACGTCATACATTTGTCATGCGGCCGCACTGCACAAATCCTCTACATCCACAGTCTCTGATCCTTTACCCACGCAGGCAGCACTGATAAAGCACGCGGCTGTGTGAGTACAGTAACGCGGACCGCATAGTTTTAGGTGTGGTCCGCATGGGTCTTGACTACATTTTGAGGCCTCTCTGATCTTCACCTACGTGGCCGCACACCAAATCGGTGCGGTCCGCGCAGATAGTGCTTGAACTCTTGGGTCTCTGAACCATCCTGTGTGGCCTCACACCAAAACAGTGCGGTCCGCACAGGCTTGTTTGAAGTCCTTCATCTCTTTGTTGACGCTTTGCTGGTTTCACTTCTTTTTGAGCCACTTTGATGATATTCATCCTCTATTCGCACAAACCTGCAAATTAGCGCACTTGTAAGTAATTCAGAGCCACTTAATCACATTTTTATACACAAAGCTAAGGTAAGACGGGGTTCAAAATCATGCAAAATTCCTAGTTATCATATCCCCGGTACGCTACCTCCCCATCGGCCGGAGTTGTTTGCTCAGGTAAGCCAGGTCTAGACCAATAAACCTAGGATTTAAACCTAGATGAACAATAAACTCATGTTGGATCCCTGGTAGGATGCTTATTTTCATCACGTGCATTTTGACTTAGAGGACTCAACATAGGGGTAGGTCCGTCTAGGATAGGTGACCCGAATCAAAATGACCATCCGGATGCATATTTACGTGCTACTTGTATTTATTTGCTCGGCTCTGCATGTTGATCGGTTTGTATATAATGAGTAAAAAAATGTAAAAATAGCAGTGTTAGGACTAAGGGAGGATAATCATTTATTGTGAAAAAACCCAATGCCCGAGTAGTATACTGCCGGATTTTTGAAAAAAAAAGGAAAAAAGAAAGTATTTGACAAAAAAATGGTCAAAATAGTTTTTATTTTGGTCAATCGGCCCGAACTACGCTGATTTGATTCTCACCGTGTGTGAGATACGCAGGAAACCCTTAACGAGTCCAACCATTCATTTTGCAAAAATAACTAAAAAGGACATATTTTAATTTTTCGTCATGAATAAGTTGGATGATATCATTCTTGCTTAAAATAAGCTGATGTCCCTCAAAAGGACGCCGGAACGCTGTTTTTGCAAGAATAACCACTTTGAGTCATTTAAATAATTTGCGGGCACAGCCTTAAAATCACCTTTTGGAAGTGCTGAAAGGCCGTATCCGCAAAATCGATTTTGGGTCATTTAACAACTTTTACAAAACATAGCCACTTTATCAAATAAGTTATTACATGGCCGTTTTTTTGCTAAAATTGCCACAATTGGCATTAAAACCATCCCAGTCTTGCGATTGGCTTGTGGTGATACTGAGTGCCGCCCCATGGGCCCCGGGATGAGAAATTTTAATAATTCAGTATGTAATTTCTTAAATGAAAGCTTTTGCAAAAATAGCCACTTTTTCCCTTTAATCATTAAATTCCTTCAAATAAAATGTGCAGGATGAATTCGAATGACATCAAAACTTTCTCAGTCCTGTGTGAGATACCCCTTAAGCTCCATTTATGGTGGGACGATCTCAGAGATGAAAGTAGAAAATCAGTGGTAAAAATTCTGGGTCGCCTTATAGGACTTATGAACATAAAACCGAGAAAGTATAATGTTGAAGCCTTGATACCGTTTTAGGATCTGACTCGAAATGTCTTCAGATTCTCTAATTGTGAGCCCATACCAACATTGGAAGAAATAGCAGGGTATGCCGGACTTAATGGAAATATGCAAAATAGATATCCTTTGTCACCGAGACCGATCACACTCCACAGGTTTTTGGGTTTGCTGAGTATCGGTTGGGAAGTCCAAGACCCGTGTCTAGAAGATTGGTTGTTGTACTTTACATTTTCTCTATCACTAATATGATAACCCGAGGGGTTTCGAGGAACCTAACACCGGCCTTCCTAGGAATCGTAATTTTCCCAAGGAAAGATGAAAATATAGACCTCGGGCTAGTAGGAATGGTTGATGTAGCTATGAAAAAACCTACTAGCACAGTGGTCTCCTTGATCGTAGTTGAGATATAACGGGCTTTAACTAAGTGCCAAGAAGGGGAGAAATTCTTTGAAGGGTGTAATCTTCTTTTGCAAATGTGGATCCAAGAGCATTTATGCCATCGCACAGGATACGTGAATTTTGGGTTGACTGGACATAGTTGCATCAATGAGTTTGAAACTCAGGTCACATGCATCAAATTTCCCGAAAGTGTTGAGGCTTGGACATCGTATTTTATATCTTTAAATGCGGATAAGGTTGAATGGGCTTAGGGATGGCTTCTTACTTCCGAAGTTATCTATACTTCAACAGAGGTTTCCTATATTCTTCTAATGGGCATTCGGAGTATACAACCTTGTGCGCCTTACAGAGTTCTGCGGAAATTTGGGAGGTTTCAAATGGTGCATAATAATGAGGATTTGAGTGAAAAATTTATTGAGTTGGGTCCCAAAGCTACTTTTCCAGAAGCAAGAATTAGAAAGATATGGAATGAAAGTCGATTTCTACAACCTGACACCATGATAGAAAATCGGGCAAGGGGTGAAGTGGATCCTGGATATTTGACATTGTTCAACAAAAGGTTTCAAATTCCTGGGAGGCCTGCTAAGATACCTCATGTACATCAGTTTACTGATGGAGCTCGAGTCCAATGGGATTTGTTAGCAAAGGAGAAAGAATAATGGGCTAAAATTGGGGCATTGGAGTAATAGGTGCATGACCTTCAATTTGAGAAATGTGTACAAATTGCGGTAGATGAAGGGTAGAAAAAGAAATTGGCCCAAGAAAATGAAGCTTTAAAGGCATAGATTCACCAAATGAAAATCGATGCTAGAAACCGAGAAAGAAGTGTGTCTGATGAAAGGTTGATCAAGGGATTGAAAAAGCAAATTTCTTATTGTCAAGAGGAATTAGAAAAATCCGAAAGGAACATAGAGAGACTCCAAACACACTGGACCAAGAAAACCGAGGAAAAAGCCCAGTATGTACGACAGTTGAAAAAAGATTATGAAGGGACCATTGCCAATATGAGAAGAAAAGCAAATACTGCAGAAGAATAGGTTTCTCGTTTAGACAAAGATGTTCAGGCTGAAAGGACCCGTTGTTATGAAATGATTGTTGAAATACAAAAAGAATTAAAATTGCTACAAGATCTTTATCTTCAATATTCTCAAGTACTTGAGGCCCGGGCTCGACAATAAGCTGACTTTTCTAGGTAAAAGGCCATATTAGAGAAAGGAATCGGGGTATTACACGTTATGTTGTTAAAAGATGTCAGGATGGGGAAAAGATGGGTTATGCCACTTCTTCTGCAGCACTGATGGTATTTTTCTGGTAAGTTATGAATGATTTGGAGCAGTTACAAAGGGGTCTTGCGAGCCAGCTGGCAGCGATGCCGAAAGATGCCCCGCAGGCCCCAAGTTTGAAGCTTTGATGTACTCTTAAAAATAAAAATATTAGCTAAAGTTTTGAGTCTGTATTAATGTAATCAGTTGTCATTAATGAAATTTTAAAATTCCCAAAAAATTTGATTTGTATTTTTTCTTGTTTTTAATTTTATCTGATGCTGTCACAGTTGCGATATATAAGCAATTTTTATAGGACCGATCGTAACCATATGAAAATATAAAAATACAAGTCAAAAGAATAGTGAAAATAAAAGAAAAGTGAAAATGAAAAAGAAAGAAAAGAGAGAGAGAGAGAGAGAGAGAGAGAGAGAGAGAGAGAAAAGCCGCAACAAAAGAATTGGCAAAGCAAAGGAAAATGCAAGAATAAAAGAAAAGCCATAATTGAGAAAGCCGGGATGACGCATATGGCCGAGAAAAATTGTTTAAGTGCATATGTGCTCCCAATGTGCGATTACTTGATTAATAATATCCTAACCACTAATAGCAATGTTGTTGTTGATGAGTCCAGACATGTGGTTTTAGCTAAGCTTGCATTCTGGCAACTCATCCGTACAATACCCGTTCCAAAGATATGTCGAAAATGGTTAGCCAAGAGATCGAAACTACTATTATTGACCCGGATAGGGATGAAGCAACAGTGGATGTGAATGCTATTAAAGAAGAAATGTACAAGATGAAACAACAAATGGCCGAAATGTACCAGGCCTGGGTGAAAGGACAACCCTTACCAGCTTATCCTGCCAATCCCGCCTATGTTTCTCCATCAATTCAAACACAAGATCCTCCTATCGTAAATTCTTCCCCGACCTACCCTACATATCCATCATATTATGCAACCACTTTTCAAATACCACCACCTCCACCACAAAAGCAAATCCCACCGCCTTCACCACTAGTTGCTCCTGTGTACGTGGCTCATCCATCCGCCATGTTACACAAATCTTCAAGTGAACCTTTGTTCCACACTCAAGAAAATCATTACTATCCATATGAGCCCACTTTTAGACCTCATAAGCCATACCCTTACACTCCTCTCATTGATATATCCGAAGAAGTGAAACCGCCCAAGAACCCCGAATAGGAGGAAATGATTCGCAAAGTAAAAGGTCTGGAAAAATTATTCTGAAACATGCAAGGGCTTGGAGGAAAAGTAAGTGTGGTTTATAAAGACTTGTGCCTATTTCAAGAAGTTCAATTGCCTACGGGTTTTAAATTGCCGAAGTTTGATCTTTATGATGGTCATGGTGACCCAGTGGACCATTTGAGGGGTTTTTGTAGTAAAATAAGGGGTGCTGGAGGAAAAGACAAATTGCTAATGGCATACATCAGCCAGAGCCTCAGTGGGTCGGCCTAGGAGTGGTATACTAGGCAGGATCACACCCGTTGGTATACTTGGGATGACTTAGCCCAGACCTTTGCAAATCATTTTCACTATAATCTAGAGATTATTCCCGACAGTCTATCCTTGACTAATATTGAAAAGAAACCTGGGGAGAGCTTTAGGGAATATGGATTTCAATGGAGAGAGCAGGCCGCAAGGGTCGATCCGCCTATGAAAGAGGGTGAGATGGTGGATTAATTTTTGCACGCTTTAGAGCCTACCTAATATGGCCATTTGGTGTCAGCCGTGAGCAAAACTTTCAATGAAGTCGTCAATATGGGAAGTATGGTAGAAGAAGGGTTAAAGTCCAACAAGATCATGAGTTACTCAGCAATAAAAGCGACCACCCAAGCCATCCAGACTGGCACTGGAGGGTTTTTGGGAAAGAATAAGAAAGAAGTTGTTGTTGCGGAATCTAGGACATGGTCCAGGGGTCCTTCCCCTTATTATCATCAATCCCGTCCACATCACCAACCCTACCCACATACATCATATGGCCCACCACAACATTACTATCTACCTCCGTTCCCCATTTCTAAGTTCACCATGCCTAAACTTACCCTCAACCCCAAGCACCCTGGCGTGCACCTTCTCCCCATAACACCTATCATACCCAAAATGCATATCCACCTCCTAGAACATACAGAAATCCCGATGGAACTGGTTTCCGCCCAAACCCTGCTGCTAGAAATAACAGATTGCAAAATAAAAAGAGTTTCACTCCGCTAGGATAATCCTATATCAGCCTATTCCACAGGTTGAGGTAGCTTGGAGTGTTAAAGCCAATTGAGCCAAAAACACCAAACCCACCACCGAGGAACCTGGACCATTCAGTCAGTTGTGAATATTGCTCAGGAGCTCCAGGGCATAATACGGAGAAATGTTGGCATCTGATAACTGCTATCCAGGAACTTATTGATACTAGGAGAATTGAAGTACATGCTCTAGAAACTCCCAATATTATGAAAAATCCATTACCAACTCATGATGAGGCTCACAGGATTGAGTTAGTACAAAGGGGAGAGTAGAAGAAGCCATCTCAAACGGTAATGATGATCAAGGCAAGTGAAAATAAAGCAAATGAGAAATCAATTGATGGGAAAGCATTGGTTGCCGCGAAACAGGTGGTCAATGAGCCAGTGTTGATAATGAAGCCAGAACTTATGAAAGCGAAAATACCAGTAGCAATTGTTAAGCCCGTGTTAGTTGTAAAGGGTGCTTAAACAAAACCGGTCATTATTAAACCAGTAACTCAATTGCATGTGGTAGATGCAAAGGCTGTTTCGTGGAATTATAATAAAGGACTGTTATGTACCGGGGAAAAGAAGTTAAAGATGAAGTATGTAAAACTCACGGTTTGACTAGATCAGGGAGATGTTTTGCTCCTAAGGACTTAAGAAAAGTTAAAACAGCTAGGGACAATCCGACACCGATGAAAAAAATTGTTACTGAGGATGAAGCTGAAGAATCTTTGAGAAAGATGAAGGCACAGTACTATTCAATTGTGTAACAGTTAAGGAAAATGCTGGAGCGGATCTTAGTATTGTCTCTACTGATCCATTCGAATGAACATCGTCGGGCGCTGATGAAGATCACAAATAAAGCACATGTGCTAGAAAAGATTACTGTGAACCATCTTGAAAAGATTAAGAACAAAATTTTTGAGGTTAACAGGGTAACATTCTTCGACGATGAATTGCCGATGGAAGGAACTGAACACAATAGAGCCCTGTACCTCACAGTAAAATGTGAATATTCTGTGGTAACCTGTGTGTTAATTGATAATGGGTCTAGTGCCATTATTTGCCATCTATCCACTTTAGGAAAGTTGAAGGTTGATAATGAAAGAATTTATAAGAATAATATTTATGTACGAGGATTCGATGGTGGAGAGAAGAATATAGTGGGAGATATTGTGTTGGAGCTTACAATAGGACCTGTGGAATTCATGATAGAGTTCCAAGTTCTTGATGCTGTTGTGTATTATAATATTTTATTGGGTCGACCATGGATCCACACTGCAAAAGTTGTGCCATCTACACCAAATCAGATGGTTAAATTTGAATGGGATCATCAGGAGATCGTGGTCCATGGGGAGGACAATTCTTGCAATGCTCTAACACCCTTCGAGGAAGTTGAAGATGATAAGAGCCTGTGTGTATACTAAGATGTGGATACAGTGCCAGTTGCCAAAGTCCCAGAAGCGGAGTATGTTCCTGTGCCTAAGGTGGATACTGCATCTGTTATGGTGTCAACAGAGATGTTAAGGAATGGATTTCTGCCCAGAAAGGGTTTGGGAGCTTCACTACAGGGCATTATACAGCCAGTGTCTCTTCTTGGTAATATTGATACTTTCGAGTTAGGCTTTAAACCCACTGCTGCTGACATAAGGAGAGATAGAAAGATGAAGAAGAGAGTGTAGACCCTTCCTAAACCTATCCCTCGCCTCTCTCGTTCTTTCGTCCGGCCTGGTACTAAAAGGCGCCCAGTAACAGTAATGCCCAACTTTGTGGTGATAGAACCTGACAAGGAATTGATTGAAAGGTTTGAGAGGTTGTTCGATGAAGTGAATATGGTAGAAGCAAGTGAAGGTACAAGCAAAATTGATGTATAGTTCGTGGGATCTCAGGCCAATCTTAATAACTGGGAAGCTACTTCTCTTCCAACTCGGAAGGAGTCATGGTAGTTAGTTTTTGATTTTCTTTTGAGTATTAAATCTGGATTATTTCCAAGGTTGTAATTCAGATTTCTATGTTCCGTCCATTTGGATGAGTTAAACCTTGTTATCTTACAAATTTCAATGAAATGCAATTTCTTTCTCTCTTCATTTCTGATAGCCTTTATGTTATTTTCTCTTTCTTGTACAGTCCATTTTATACTGATTTCAATGATGTGTCATGTATGAGGAGTTCATAGCCTAGTCTTGATAACCAATGTGAAATAGTATTACAAGAAATAGAATGTGATGATGAGGTGGAGTATGATGACGAGGAAGCTTTGGAAGAAATTAGTAAAGAATTAAGTCAATTTGAGGAAAAACTCAAACCTAATTTAAATGACACTGAGGCAATCAATCTAGGGGATAAGGAAAATGTTCGAGAAACAAAAATAAGTGTTCATTTGGAATCCCTGCTCAGGGAAGAGATGATCAAGTTGTTTTTTGAATACAAACATATATTTCCATGGTCATATGATGATATGCCGGGTTTGAGTACTGATCTGGTGGTCCACAAACTGCCCACTTATTCGGAATGCTCTCCTGTAAAGCAAAAGCTAAGGAAATTTAAGACACACATCAGTGTGAAAATCAAAGAAGAACTAAACAAGCAGTTTGAGGTGAAGGTTATACGGGTTACTCGATATCCCACCTGGTTAGCCAATGTCGTCCCTGTGCCAAAGAAAGATGGAAAGACCAGAGTGTGTGTTGACTATCGTGATCTTAATAAGGCAAGCCCAAAAGACAACTTCCTACTGCCAAACATTTATATATTGATTGACAATTGTGCCAAACATGAGATTGGATCTTTCGTGGATTTTTACGCGGGCTATCACTAGGTTTTAATGAATGAGGAAGATACTGAAAAGGCGGAATTCATAACACCTTGGGGAACATACTGTTATAAGGTTATGCCATTTTGGCTGAAAAACACAAGGGCAGCATACATGAGGGCGATGACCACCATGTTCCATGATATGATACATCAAGAAATTGAAGTCCATGTGGATGATGTAATTATAAAGTCAAGAAAACAGTGTGATCATGTTAAAGACCTGAGGAAGTTTTTCTAGATGCTTCGCAGGTACAATCTCAAACTCAATTCGACAAAGTGTGATTTTGGAGTCCTGCCAAGGAAGTTGTTGGGGTTTGTGGTAAGCCAACGTGTTATTGAATTAGACCCGTCCAAAATCAAAGCCAACCAGGAATTGCCTCTGTCAAAGAGTAAGAAAGAAGTGATGAGTTTGCTCGACATGTTGATTTATATCAGCAGGTTCATTGCTCAGCTTACAGCGACTTGCGAGCCTATCTTTAAGCTGCTGAAGAAATATGTTGCAGTCAAGTGGATAGATGAATGTCAGGCAACATTTGACAATATCAAGGAGTATTTGACTAGTCCGCCTGTGTTGGTTCCGCCAGAGCCGGGAAGACCCTTGATCCTTTATCTGATAGTGTTGGATAATTATTTTGGTTGTGTACTAAGGATGCATGATGGTACGGGAAAGAAAGAGCAGGCAATTTACTACCTCAGCAAGAAGTTCACATCTTATGAGGTAAAATACACTCAACTGGAGAGAATATGTTGTGCTTTGACCTAGGTAGCACAGAATTTGAAACATTATATACCACTTATCTCATCTCGCGATTGGATCCGTTGAAATACATTTTTCAGAAGCTCATGCCCACATGGAGGCTTGCTAAATGGCAAATCCTACTCACGAAATTGGATATTGTCTATGTGACCGGTACTGTGATGAAAGCAGAAGCAGTGGCTGATCACCTAGCGGAGAATCCAGTTGATGATGAATATGAACCGTTGAAAACATATTTTCCTGATGAGGAGGCAATGCATATTGAGGGATCGGAACAAGATGAAAAACCTGGGTGGAAATTGTTCTTTGATGGGGCTGCCAATAATAAAGGCATTGGGATAGGAGTGGTACTTATCTTAGAGACAGGGCAGCATTACCCTGTTACATCTCAGCTTTGCTTTTTCTGCACCAATAATATGGCTGAATACGAGGCATGTATCTTGGGTTTAAGGATGGATATAGACATGGGTGTCCAAGAGATCTTGGTCATGGGTGACTCAGTTTTTTTGGTACATCGAATTCAGGGAGAATAGGAGACACGAGACTTAAAGCTTATACCATACCAACAATGTTTGTATGAACATTGTTAGTGGTTTCAGTCAATATAATTCAAGCATATTCCAAGGATTCGGAATGAATTTGCAGACGTTTTGGCCACTTTGGCGTCAAAGTTGCATCATCCGGATAAGGCTTATGTAGACCCATTAAAGATTCAGGTCCGAGATCAACATACTTATTGTAATATGGTGGAAGAAGAGCTTGATGGTGAGCCATGGTTTCATGATATTAAATAATACCTCAGAATGGGAGTATATCCGGCACAAGCCATAGGGGATCAAAAGAGAGCTATCAGACGCTTGGCAAGCGGATTTTTCTTTAGTGGGGGGGGGGGGGTTTGTACAAAATAACTCCAGATCTTGGTTAGTTGAGATATATGGATGCCAGACAAGCTACAACTATCATGACCGAGGTGCATGCGGGAGTTTGTGGACCTCATATTAGTGGTTATGTGTTGGTGTGACGACCCGGCCGGTCGTCATGAGAATTACCACCCCTTTATGTTGTAATTACATGTTTTATGCTTTTATATCAGTGTTAGAGTCTATCGGGTGAGTTAGGAGTGAATTGGATTGAAAATGAGGCACATAGCCTTTTTGAAGGAAACTTGAATATGGAAAGTCAACCCAGAGTTGACTATTTAGTTAGAGGGATCGGAATCAAATTCTGATGATTCGGTTAGTTCCAGGAGGTG
Source organism: Nicotiana noctiflora (assembly GCA_032618575.1). Taxonomy (NCBI): domain Eukaryota; kingdom Viridiplantae; phylum Streptophyta; class Magnoliopsida; order Solanales; family Solanaceae; genus Nicotiana; species Nicotiana noctiflora. Next base: position 26,505 of record JASVEL010000487.1, on the reverse strand, counting down.
ATTTGTGACTTAGGGGAGCAATCGGAATTGAATTTGGAGGTCCGGTGTAGAAATAGGCTTGAATTGGCTAAGGTTGAATTTTGGCGAAATCCGAACGGTAGGTGAAATTTTGATCCAACGGTCAGAATGAAATTCTAAAAATTTTTGTAGCTCTGTTATGTCTTTTTGGACTTGTGTGCAAAATTTGAAGTCAATCGGACTTGATTTGATAGGTTTCGGCATCGAAAATAGAAGTTGGAAGTTCTAAAGTTTATAAAGCTTGGATTGGAGGTTGATTCATGATTTTAGCGTTGTTTGTTGTGATTTGAGGCCTCGAGCAAGTCCGTAATATATTACTAGACTTGTTAGTATACTTTGTTGGGATCCCATGAGGCTCGGATAAATTTTGGAACAGTTTTTGAAAGATTTTTGCCGTTTTGAGCATAAATGTAATGATCCAAAGGTCTATTTTAGTTCTAGAGATTCAAATTTGATTTCGAGACTTCGAGAATTTAGATAATGAATTATTGGACTGATCTGGAAAGTTTGGTCTAATTTCATCAAGTCGCGATTGAGTTTTTGACGCGAAATGTGAATTAATTGTTTAACGAGCAAAATTGATGTTGCACTGAGTAAATGAGATCCAAATTCAGTTTTGTTTGAACCACTGGATCCATATCAAAATTACGGAGCCATAGGAAAAAGAATCATCTAATTCTGAGTTCCTATGATGGAGTTAGAGCCATTTTAGTGAAAATGGCTGTGTGCTGCAATTTCTGTATTGTTGCTGCATTTTTCTGCAGCGTATGAATAGTAATTCCCGCGCGCGAACATTAACCGTGCGGGAGAACAGTGTCGACGCGCATGAACAGTATCCCGTGAACAGTGTCGATGCGCATGAACAGTACTCCGTGAACAGTAACGCTGGTGAACAGTAATTTTGTTAAAAAACCTGGACAGAATGGCATTTCATCCGCGAGCAAAACTATTTTTCCACCATTTTTGGTCATTCTTGAGAGCTTTTGGACGGGAATTGAAGGGATTTCGACGGGAATCATTGGAGGTAAGTTTTATGAGTTAAATACATAATTTTATCAAAGAATCTTCCATTAATTCTCTGAATTTGGGTAAGAAATCAAGAAAATTAGGGCTTTGAGCAAAAATATTAATATGGGGATTTGAAGGACCATTTGTGGTCCGAATTGGGAGTTCTTGGTATGTACGGACTCGTGGAGAAACGAGGATTCCAAAAATGTGAGTTCCATAATTTTTCGAGAAGCGTGCCAAAAGTTAGATTTTGACAACTTCGTGGGTTTTGGTGTAAACCGAGTTATTTCGATTGGGTTATGTCTAATTAGCCTATATTGATGTATTCTTATTGATTTTGAGAAGATTTGGCATCCGAGGAGATTGATTTTCGAGGCAAGCGCAAGGAGAGCTAGGACTTCTACCGGTTCGAGGTGAGTGGTGATAGTAAACAATGTACTGAGGGTTTGAAACCCCGTACTAGCACTTCACAATGCTATATTGAGATGAGACACGCGTTCCATGATGGGCGTGGTGACATGGTGATTGGGGGTTCGGACTTAGTCCTTCCCGACTAATAGTATACTGTGTATCTATAGAGCATTAGGGAACCTATAGAGCTAGGTGACCCTTATATCGTGTTGGAAATATACACTCAGCCGTAGCTCTAGCTGTATATCATAATATGAGCTCGTACTAGATGTGTACATTGAGAGAGATTATCCGGGGTGGAATTCCCTATTCTAGCTGAGTGCGCGTGAAAGGCCAAGTCTATATTGACTGAGACAGGGTCAAGGAACCACTGTGATATATTATATTGGGCCTGAGAGGCCAAGCACATATTGACTGGGATAGGGTCGAGGACCCATTATGAGGTATTATATATATATACCTATATTGGATCGGGTTGCACGCCACGGCAGTATATATATTGGATCGGACTGCACGCCGCAGTAATATACATGTAATATACATGTGGGACGGACTGCACGCCGCAGTATTATTGCGCTTGGGCTGTAGGAGCCCTTCGGAGTCTGAGTCTGCACACATTCTCAGTGAGCGATAGTGTATATTATGGGATCGGGCTGTGTACCGCAGCAGTATAGATATATATACATATATATATATATTGGATCGGACTGTACGCCGCAGTAATATTTGTGTGGATCGTGCTGCACGCCGCAGTATCATACCTCTTGGGCCTAGGGAGCCCCTCCGAAGTCTGTATACACCCCCAATGAGCGTCGTCGATGTTAAATGGAGCGGGCTGCGCGCCGCAGCGGTATATATATTGGAGCGGGCTACACGCCGCAGCATTATACTTATTCATATCCTTATACATACTTAAATACTTATACATTGTTGACATATGTATTTATCTCCATATATTGAGATGGTGTTACATCAAAGTGGTACGAGTGAGAGTTTGGTCAGTGTTGGACCTTGTTGAGGTAGATGTGGACTAGAGATCAGAGTACTCGTTGTAGTAATGACTTACCTGTGAGGGTTTGCCTTAGAACTGTTTAGTGATGGTACAGGAGTTCATACTTTCAGTTATTGCTTATTATTATTACTCACTGAGTTGAAATATACTCACCCCATTCCCCTGCACTTTTTGTGCAGATTCACAGGTGCCCGAGAGCAGTTGAGTTGTTATAGCTGCTTACTCATATCTACTTTTGCGGTGACTACGAGGTAGCTGCCGACGTCCGCAGAACCCGTTTTCTCCTTCATTATTATTTTGTTGTTTCCATCTTGCTTAGACTTGGTTGTATCAGGATGTTTATTCTGTAGAGGCTCAGACTCGTGACACCACGATTTGGTTGGGACTGTATCATGTATGTTGCTACTATTGAATTTATCAAATTGAATTGAACACTCGTTGTTTAAGTTTAACTGGATTAATTGGAATTAATAATTGGCTGGTTTAAGAGATAATATGGTCTGGCTTGCCTAGCATTGTGTTGGGTGCCATCACGACCGGGGTTTGGGTCGTGACAAGTTGGTATCAGAGCCTAGGTTAACAGGTCTCGCGAGTCATGAGCCGGTTGGTAGAGTCTCGTGGATCGGTGCGGGGACGCCTGTACTTATCCTCGGGAGGCTGCAAACCTTTAGGAAAGTTTCAAATTCTTGGAATTCTTATCGTGCGTGTTTGATTCAGCTTGAGATGTAATTCTTGAAATTCCTCTTGCACGTTGATGTGCGCACTCGAGTGCTTAGTGACAAATTTGCCTTGATGGCTTATGATTCCCCAATCGAGGGACGAGATATAATCTCTATGAGTTTATGTTGGGCCTGTCTGGAGGACTTGAGGCCAAATCCTTGTCTATGGCTTGAGCACCAAGGTGCTAATTTCGCGAGTCGGTATTATGAAGTTCATACGAACGGTATTGATCTTAATTGTGAAAATGGCAGTTTGATAATGGGAGAGCTGTAAGGTATTCGGTTCTTATTGTGATTTGATATGTAGCACTAGCTATGGGCGTGAGAAATATGTTCATTGCCTCTTAGAGGAAATGTAAAGTGCACTACGTGTGGTAGTATGAGTTCAAACTCAAGAAAACTAAATTGGTTGTGCTAGGTGTATCATTGTGAAAGGTATATGTGTTATGATTTGAGCAGGTGCAGCGCATGCTCATGTACTAATGCTGATGATATAATTGTGTAGTATTGAGATTTATGTTGTTGATATACATTGTGATGTCTTGTCGAGTTGCGGATGTATTGTTAGGATGATTTTGGTGATTCTCTGGCAGGTGGATAGGCCAAATTACAAAGGAAACTCTACCGAAATTTTTGAAAAATTTGGGACTTAGAAATATTTCTGTCACCTAAAAAGAGTAGGCTTATTGGTGGTGTGTATAAATGCAAGAATTGCATAACGGTTAAGGTCTCTGATGATTCGAATCTCTGTCAAGGCTTGAAAATGACTTGAGTTTAATCTCATTGTAACATTTCGGCATCACTTGAATAATAATGATATGAGTGGTTAAAAGTGCTTTGATGAATGGCTTCGAGCCAAGTTGGGGAGGTTGCTATTAAAAAACTAATTGCACGGTTGTGTGCTATGTGGGCATTGTCTTTAAGTATGTTGGGAAATTCTGACAAGGTTATGGTGCTTCGTAGATGTGAAGAAATACTAGGATGTTTTGAACTACTGTTGGTAAGGAATGTTCGGTGTATAGAAAAGAAAGATAGCGAATAGTACCTGTAAGTAATCATGTTCTGCGATGTCAGAGTTCTAAAAAAACACGAGTGGTTCTACTCAATAGGACAGTTGAATTACAGCTGAATAAGGGTGAATGATGCCCGAGAATGATTTTGCAGTGTTCAAGATTTTGCTTGTAACAGTCAGGTGCCTTAAGACTGTGTATGTGGCTAAAGATGGCGGTTTCGTCAGAAAAGATCAAGGCTTGTGTTATATCATGTAAATGATGGGATTCTATGTATCCGTATTGGAAAGTAATGATAATAAATTCAAAAAAATCGCTGGAAGTTCTTCAAAATAAAGTATTATAGAAGGTGGTACTCGGGGAAACATTTGAGAGAGCATTCAGCGTCCCGTGAGCCTTAGACCGTGTGGTCTTGTGTACGAGTCTTGTATGGTAAAAAGGGTTGAGGCATTGTCGTGCTACAGTGAGGACTGATATGAAATTAAAGATGAATCAGAAAGGAAACTAGGTAAATGGAACAATTTGTTAATAAACCAGAATGGTATGAAAAGGAATACGATTAATTCCTGGTATGTGGTTGAAGTAATGAGTCTTGCGGATATTGTGCAGCAAAGCTCTTGAGTGCTGGCAGTTGTGTAACTTGATATGGGTATAAGGACTCAGTCCTGGCAGTTTAACTTATGCAATGTAAATTAGGAGAAAGAGTTTATGATTGTTTTACCATGGTTTGAAAATGAGTGCATTTTTCCTGTTGATATGCAAGGCTTGGAATGGGTAATGAGTTTTCTCTATATGGGATCATGAAAGTCCTTGACTAGTTGAGTGCGCCGATGTTTGCAGCGGAGGAAAGGGATATGAATTTCCATGTTGTCTTAGTGTGATATGATATACGCGATGTGTTATGGAAAGTTGATAATGGCATATTCAAGGTTTTGAGATCAGTTCATAATATATGGGAAGTCAATAAAATTATTGAGCGGCGCGGACAGCTGCAGGTGATTTAAGAATCGATCTTTCTGATGATTTAAGAAAATGGTACTGCTATTCTAGTAATTTGGCAGGGTACATGGTACAAAAGGACAAGGTAATGTAAATTGATAATATCTAGTGGTATGGTGGTATTTTCTTGTTGGCTCGACTGTAATAATTGAGTCGTTGTTGGCATAGGGAAATTTCTGAATGGCGTACGTGGTATGAATGGATGCTTGATGTGTGTTACGTGTTCGTACGGTTGAAAGTGGGATCAGGCATAGTGATCCATGTGTTACATATGTGTTGGAGACTAGAAGTTCTCGTAATCTGCCTACACAGTGGTGGTATATCATGTGTATCGGCACCGTTTAGCGGTTATTGGAAATTGGAAGCCCTAGTGGCTATTTTGTTACTTGATATGACAAATTTGAATAATGATATATGATTGCAGGTTGGTTGTCATAAGCCAGGTTGTCTAAACTAATGTGTTATGGACTATGTCAGAAAAATGTCACAAACTGCGTGGCAGAGTGCATCAGATCATGCTCCAGCACGGTAGATGTACCCTAGGGCCACAGGATGGTTGGTAGGTATTGCTTTGTCAGTTGGGCCTTCGTGGCGGATGTCGGTGTAGAGGTATCTACCATTGATTCAGTTCCGGTATTGAGGAACTTTGTCGGATGCATTTCATGTGGCCGAGCTTGAGGCTATGTATATGTTTGTTGTATATATATATATATATATGTTTGTTGCAATGATCAACTTGACTCGATGTGCATTTTCCTTTGCTAGATGTATTCGTGGATCGGGTGGCACGCCGCCACATGTATAGTATTTGGATCGGGTGGCACGTCGCCACATGAATGGTATTAGGATCGAGTGGCACGCCGCCACAGGTATGGTATCTGGATCGGGTGGCACGCCGCCACGGGTATATTATTGGAACGGGTTGCGCACCGCAACAGTGTGACGTGGAAAATATAGCTTACTATATGTTACCTTGTATACAATACTTCCTAGCTTCTAAGGAATAGACGTATTGGGTATCGCTCGGGGAATAGCACATCGGTTATGTCCTTTCAAGATTTGATAGCGTACATCAATTGTATCACCGCATGTGTGATTGATTGCTTGGGTTCAGACCTAGATCTGTGCGTGGATGACCGTTCTGAGCATGGTAACTTGAGGCGCTTCATGAGTAATAGTGTTTGGATAGAATCACGAATCGTGGCAAGGCCACGTGATGTTATGACCTCTCGAGGAGGATTCAGTTACTCTATTTCTATAATGCGAGACGCGATCTCAGTTCTATGTTATGATGGCACAGAGGAATTGAATTGCAGCTCTTTTGCTGGAGACAGTTGTCATGATTTGAGCGTGTTCAGACGTTTCTATGGAGCCTATGTTGTGCTCGTCGCGGCTTAGGCCGGTGTTGAGGTGTCATATCACCGGTACGGTGTGTTATAATCGAAATGATCGTTGGAGCCAATAATGAGTGTGAGTATATGTTATTTCAGTTGGTTAGAAAGGTAAAATCGAGATTTGGCTCCGAATTCTGTTGTAGTATCAATTAAAGGGGAAATTGATTCATGAATGGTTGACCTGAGAGATGGGTTCGATATATCGCGTGTGCGGTTGCTGTTGGCAGGATATGAAGGTGTTGGAATAAGACTCTATCTAATGAGAAAGGTTCTTACTGGTAGTGTGTGGTTATTGTGGCCAGTTGTTGTGGCTAGAGACTATCGTCTTGAGTGATTGGGTTGTTTGATACATCATGTGATCTCACCCGGAGTGGCGAGTATGGCTATTACAGATGGATCGTGTGTACTCTGAGTATAGGCATATGATTAGCAATTGGTATATGACTTCGGAAAGTGCAATGTGGTTTATGGTTCAGGTGGTCTGTGAGATTTCAGCTATATGGTGCTTTCGAACTTATGAGAGATAGGGTGACGTGTGATCGCCCGAATATATTCTTGGTAAGGTCATTCAGCTATTGGGTTGCTTCTAGTACAACTTTGGGTCCGCTCGAGGACGAGAATTTTCTTAAGAGGGGGAGAATGTGACGACCCGGCCCGTCGTCACGAGAATTACCACCCCGTTATGTTTCAATTACATGTTTTATGCTTTTATATCAGTGTTAGAGTCTATCGGGTGAGTTAGGAGTGAATTGGATTGAAAATGACGCATATAGCCTTTTTTAAGGAAACTTGAATATGAAAAGTCAACTCGAAGTTGACTATTTAGTTAGAGGGATCGGAATCGGATTCTGATGATTCGGTTAGTTCCGGGAAGTGATTTGTGACTTAGGGGAGCAATCGGAATTGAATTTGGAGGTCCGGTGTAGAAATAGGCTTGAATTGGCTAAGGTTGAATTTTGGCGAAATCCGAATGGTAGGTGAAATTTTGATCCGACGGCCGGAATGAAATTCTGAAAATTTCTGTAGCTCTGTTATGTCTTTTTGGACTTATGTGCAAAATTTGAAGTCAATCGGACTTGATTTGATAGGTTTCGGCATCGAAAATAGAAGTTGGAAGTTCTAAAGTTTATAAAGCTTGGATTGGAGGTTGATTCATGATTTTAGCGTTGTTTGTTGTGATTTGAGGCCTCGAGCAAGTCCGTAATATATTATGAGACTTGTTAGTATACTTTTTTGGGATCCCATGAGGCTCGGATAAATTTTGGAACAGTTTTTGAAAGATTTTTGCCGTTTTCAGCATAAATGTAATGATCCAAAGGTCTATTTTAGTTCTAGAGATTCAAATTTGATTTTGAGACTTCGAGAATTTAGATAATGAATTATAGGACTGATCTGGAAAGTTTGGTCTAATTTCATCAAGTCGCGATTGGGTTTTTGACGCGAAATGTGAATTAATTGTTTAACAAGCAAATTTGATGTTTCACTGAGTAAATGAGATCCAAATTCAGTTTTGTTTAAACCACTGGATCCGTATCGAAATTACGGAGCCATAGGAAAAAGAATCGTCGAATTCCGAGTTCGTATGATGGAGTTAGAGTTATTTTAGTGAAAATGGCTGTGTGCTGCAATTTCTGTATTGTTGCTGCATTTTTCTGCAGCGTATGAATAGTAATTCCCGCGCGTGAACTGTAACCGCGCGGGTGAACAGTGTCGACGCGCAAGAACAGTACCCCGTGAACAGTGTCGACGTGCATGAACAGTACTCTATGAACAGTAACGCGGGTGAACAGTAACGCGGGTGAACAGTAATTTTGTTAAAAAAAACCTTGACGGAATGGCATTTCATCCGCGAGCAAAACTATTTTTCCACCATTTTTGGTCATTCTTGAGAGCTTTTGGACGGGAATTGAAGGGATTTGGACGGGGAATCATTGGAGGTAAGTTTACATGATTTTATCAAAGAATCTTCCATTAATTCTCTGAATTTGGGTAAGAAATCAAGAAAATTAGGGATTTGAGCAAAAATCTTAAAATGGGGATTTGAATGACTATTTGTGGTCCGAATTGGGATTTGTTGGTATGTACGGACTCGTGCAGAGACGAGGATTCCGAAAATGTGAGTTTCATAATTTTTCGAGAAGCGTACCAAAAGTCGGATTTTGACAACTTCGTGGGTTTTGGTGTAAACCGAGTTATTTCGATTGGGTTATGTCTAATTAGCCTATATTGATGTATTCTTATTGATTTTGAGCAGATTTGGCATCCGAGGAGATTGATTTTCGAGGCAAGCGCAAGGAGAGCTAGGACTTCTACCGGTTCGAGGTGAGTGGTAGTAGTAAACAATGTACTGAGGGTTTGAAACCCCGTACTAGCACTTCACAGTGCTATATTGAGATGAGACACGCATTCCATGACGGGCGTGGTGACATGGTGATTGGGGGTTCGGATTTAGTCCTTCCCAACTAATAGTATACTGTGTGTTATGACTGATAATAAGTTTATAACTGTGCAATTGGGCTGATAGCCATGTTTGGGGCCTTGTGCCGATCTGTAGAGCATTAGGAAACCTATAGAGCTAGGTGACCCTTATATCGTGTTGGAAACATACACTCAGCCATAGCTCTAGTTATATATCATAATATGAGCCCGTACAAGATGTGTACACTGAGAGAGATTATCCTGGGTGGAATTCCCTGTTCTAGCTGAGTGCGCCTGAAAGGCCAAGTCTATATTGACTGAGACAGGGTCAAGGACCCACTGTGATATATTATATTGGGCCTGAGAGGCAAGTATATACTGACTGGGATAGGGTCGCGGACCCATTATGAGGTATTATATATATATATACCTATATTGGATCGGGTTGCACGCCGCAGCAGTATATATATTGGATCGGACTGCACGCCACATTAATATACATGTAATATACATGTGGGACGGACTACACGCCGCAGTATTATTGCGCTTGGGCTGTAGGAGCCCCTTCGGAGTCTGAGTCTGCACACATTCTCAGTGAGCATTGTATATATTATGGGATCGGGCTGCGCGCCGCAGCAGTATAAATATATATACATATATATATTGGATCGGACTGCACGCCGCAGTAATACATGTGTGGATCGGGCTGCACGCCGCAACATCATAGCGTTTGGGCCTAGGGAGCCCCTCCGAAGTTTGTATACACCCCCAGTGAGCGTCGTCGACGTTAAATAGAGCGGGCTGCACGCTGCAGCGGTATATATATTGGAGCGGGCTGCACGCTGCAGCATTATACTTATTCATATCCTTATACATACTTAAATACTTATACATTATAGACATATGTATTTATCTCCATATATTGAGATGGTGTTACATCGAAGTGGTACGAGTGAGAGTTTGGTCAGTGTTGGACCTTGTTGAGGTAGATATGGACTAGAGATCATAGTAGTCGTTGTAGTGATGACTTACCTATAGGGGTTTGCCTTAGAACTGTTTAGTGATGGTACAGGAGTTCATACTTTTAGCTATTGCTTATTATTATTACTCACTGAGTTGAAATATACTCACCCCACTCCCCTGCACTTTTTGTGCACATTCACAGGTGCCCGAGAGCAGTTGAGTTGTTGTAGCCGCTTACTCATATCTACTTTTGCAGAGACTACGAGGTAGCTGCCGACGTCCGCAGAACCCGTTTTCTCCTTCATTATTATTTTGTTGTTTCCATCTTGCTTAGACTTGGTTGTATCAGGATGTTTATTCTGTAGAGGCTCAGACTCGTGACACCACGATTTGGTTGGGACCGTATCTTGTATGTTGCTACTATTGCGTTTATCATATTGAATTGAACACTCGATGTTTAAGTTTAACTGGATTAATTGGAATTAATAATTTGCTGGTTTAAGAGATAATATGGTCGGGCTTGCCTAGCATTGTGTTGGGCGCCATCACGACCGGGGTTTAGGTCGTGACAGTTGGGAAAGAAAATTCTCCGAGCAGGTTATTATTGGATTACTATAGAATGGGATTGTATCAGTTTTGTGCGCAAGTGTCATCAATGCCAAGTACATGGAGATTTGATTCATTCTCCACCATCTAAATTGCATACAATGTCGACACCATGGTCCTTCATTGCTTGGGGAATGGATGTCATTGTGTCGATCGAGCCAGCAACATCTAATGGGAACAGGTTTATTCTAGTAGCCACAGAATACTTCACCAAGTGGGTTGAAGCAAAAACTTTAAAATTAGTGACCAAGAAAGAAGTGGTCGATTTTGTGCATTCAAATAACATTTGCAGGTTTGGAATTTCGAAAGTGATTATCACAGATAATGGTGCCAATCTCAATAGTCATTTGATGGCGGAAACATGTCAGCAATTTAAGATCACGTACTGCAATTCCACTCCGTATCGTCCTAACGCGAATGGAGTAGTCGAGGAAGCTAATAAGAACATCAAGAAAATACTTCAGAAAATGGTAGAAGGATCCAGGCAATGGGATGAGAAACTACCTTTTGCTTTGCTAGGATATCGCACTACTATTCGCACTTCAGTAGGGGCGACTCCTTATTCATTGGTGTATAGTACGGAGGCAGTGATACTTGCAGAAGTTGAAATACCCTCCCTTCAGATTATTGCGGAGGTAGAAATTTGTCACGACCCGGATTTTCCCCCAACATCGGGATCGTGATGGCGCCTACTCGTGGTAGCTAGGCAAGCCACTGTATTCAATATTATCCTATTTTTACCAATATTTCATACTCAATTTTTATCAACAAGAACCATAACATTAATTAAATAAATGCGGAACACTTATCAAAATAGAAATAAGCAGTACCAAGGTAAAACACTACTGGAATCCTCTACCCAAGACGTGGAGTCACCAACTCACGAACTACTACTGAATACTACATATAAAGATCAGAAGGAAAATAATATAAATCTGTTTGTCTTGGAGCAATGAGACGACAGCAAATAATATAAATAAGTGGAAGAGACGTTGGGCCTGCGGACGCCTGCACGCTACCTCGGTCTCGAAATGCTCAACTCCACGCAAGACTCTACTGCTGCTGCTCCTGATCAAAACCTAGACATGTGCAAATATGCACAGAAGTGCAGTATCAGCACAATCCGACCCCATGTGTTGGTAAGTGCCTAGCCTATCCCGGCGAAGTAGTGACAAGCCTAGGACCAGACACTCAGATAAACCTATGCATATATATATATATATATATATATATATATATATATATATATATATATATATATATATATATATATATATATATATATATATATATACACCACAAGATAACGAGAAATAATCAAGTAACAAACTCAACAAGGAATATCATAAGAGGAAAGCTCAACAGTTAACAACAGTTATTAAATTAACAAAGGAAACCAAAGTATAATGGAAACAGGTAATATCAACTCAAGGAATAGAAAATAGTTGCACCGCATCACCCTTCGTGCTTTTACTCTCATCCTCACCAAATAAGCAAATAAAGTGCATGGCATCACCCTTCGTGCTTTTACTCTCATCCTCACATCCATAGCACGGCATGATCCTTCGTGCATGGTTCAATAACAAGGCACGACATTACCCTTCGTGCATAATTAATATCACAAGGCACGGCATGATCCTTCGTGCATAATCAATAACAAGGCACGACATTAACCTGCATAATCAATAATAAGGCACGGTATTAACCTTCGTGAATAACAGTAAAACAAGGCACGGCATCACCCTTCGTGCATTATCACTCTTCCTCACCGAAATAACAATCACAGTTAAGGGCAGAGAATGAAAACAATAATCATGAACCATCCCAGCAAGGGACACAATAATCATCACAACAAAGTCTCGGCAAGGGAAAACAATATTTCACTTCACAATAAGTCCCGGCAAGGGAAAACAATGTACAATTCCACAACCTCGCAAGGGTTCAACAATTCATCTTTAAAATATCTCACAACAAGTATCAACATCGACTCACGGTCATGCTAGACGCCAGTGTATGGAAGCTCGTCACCACAGCCCATACACCACACTCGATCACATAGCACATAGCACACAATTCCTGTTCCCTCAAGCTAGGATAGAACAAACACTTACCTCTAACCTTGAAGCCCAATTTATCCTTCAATTATAGCTTTTCCCCGAATTTCCGCTTTCAACTTGCTCGAATCTAGTAACAATTGATTCCATTACCTTAATAAATACTAAATAACTTAGTTTGAATGCTTAAAATGGTTTTCTCAAAGTTTACCCCAAAATTTCCCAAAACGCCCCTAGCCCCACGTGGTCGGAACTCGGGGTTCGGACCAAAATCCGGTTACCCATTCCCCCACAAGTTCAAATATATGGTTTGTTTCAAAATCGGACCTCAATTCGAGGTCCAATTACCCAATTCATGAAAACCCTAGGTTCTACCCAAAAACAAGAATTTCTACCATGAAAACCTTTGATTTCTATTGAAAAACATATTTAATGTTGTTAGGAATTGAAAGAATTAAGTAAAAAATGACTTACAATTGCTTTGGAGTGAATTTGCTCTTGAGGGTTCGTGTGTGGTGTGTGGGTTTTTGAAAGAATGAAGAAAGGACTGAAAAATTCGTTTAAGTATAAAATTGCACAGCTGCGGGTATCGCAATTGCGAAAACTACAGGTCCGGGGTCTGTCAGCGTCGCATTTGCGACATTATGTTTGCATTTGCGAACAAGGCTGGGTCAAAGAGGCCTTCGCATTTGCGATGATAGCTTCGCATTTGCGATGTCAGGCGAATCATTGAAGGCCTCGCATTTGCGAGGTTAAGTTCGCATTTGCGAACCACTGCACACCCCTGCCAACTTCGCATTTGCGTAGTCTAGTTCGCATTTGCGAACCAAGGCTAATCTGGGACTTATCGCAATTGCGAGAAAATCTTCGCATTTGCGAAGATACCTGCTGGGTGAAAAACCAGCTGCATAAAATTTCAAAATTTGAACCAACGGCCTATCAAATTGTTACCCGAGCCCCCCGGGCTCCAAACCAAACATGTACACAATATCAAAGATATATTACAAACTTGCTCGTGCGATCACATCGCCAATATAACATCGTTTTCATCAAATCAAGCCTCAAGTTCATGATTATCACCCTTTTTTGTTTCATAACTTTCAAATTTGGAACTCAAGGTTCAAAACAAATCAAACGACATCCAAATGTCACCAACCTTTGCAGAAAGCACATATATAATATTTAAGACTTGTGCCGGGTGTCGGAACCAAAATACGAGCCCGATACCAAGGTCATTTAATTCCTTTTCCTTTAATAATTACAGCAAAAACAATTTAACAAAAAAATCCATAACTTAGGCTCTATGCCTTAGAATTCGACTCCGGATGCATGTTTGAGTCCCATATTTTCCTACGGGCCTTCTAGGACCGTCCGATTTTGGGTCCGGGTTCGTTTACCAAAAATGTTGACCGAAGTCAACTATATCAATATTAATAGCATTTTTCTTCAAATTTCTTGTAGAATTCATATATTCTATCACAAAAATCTTCTGGCTACATGATCGGATTAGGAACGTAAATTGAGGAAACATAGAATGAGGTTTTCAAGGCCTCGAAAGTGCGGAACAAATGAGGAAAACAGGTGATGACCCTTTGGGTCGTCACAAAATTGATGATGATGAGTGGGTCAAAGCCCGTCAAGAACAATTGAGCTTGATTGATGAAAAGAGATAGACAGCAGTATGTCATGGACAGTTGCACCAATAGAGAATGGCAAGAGCTTATAATAAGAAAGTGCGTCCGCAAAAAATTGAAATAGGGTAATTAGTATTGAGGCGTATTTTACCTCACTAGGCTGAAGTAAAAAGAAAATTTGCCCCCAACTGGCAGGGGCTGTTTGTTGTAACACGAGTGTTGTCCAATGGTGCTTTGTATCTAACAGATGTAGAAGGAAAATATGTAGAAATGGTTATCAATTCTGATGCAGTCAAGAGATATTATCCAAATACTTTATCCTTTGTTATCCCTTTGAGCCTTATTTTCTTTCGTATCCCTCTTAAGGAATCAACAACAAAATTCGAGGATCAAACAAGAAAAGAAAAGAAGGAGAAGAGAAGAGAAAAGAAAAGAAAGAAAAAAAAAGAGAAAAGGAAAAAGGAAAAGAAACAAAAGAAACAAAAAAAGAAGAAAACAAAAAAGAAAAGAAAAAAAAGAAAAAAAGAAGAAGAAGAATGGAAGGAAGGAAAAATCGCAACAATGAAGCGATTTTATGACCTAAATTATGTTTGACTTGATCCCGAAAGGGTACGTAGGCAGCCATACTGAGGTTCAGTCACAAGAAAAGAAAAATCCAAGAATCCCCAAGAATGAAACCGGGGCAGAAGTTATGGTTGTTGAAGAAATGTGATTCCGAAAGTTGTAATTTTTTAACCTACATTTGACATATTTTGAGCCTTTATATCCTTCTTTCTAAACCCATCCAAAAACTACATTACGGTCCAAAGAAAGACCTTGTGATTAATTTTAAGAAATGTCAATACAAGCAGGTAAGGACTTTCATGTTGTGGACAACACTCTGGTACCAGAAGAAAGGACATTGAAAATAAGAGAGTCTTATTGGTGAAAACCCTAACGAGTACCATAAGGTGATATTATGACGACCCAAAGGGTCATTACTTATTTTATTAATCATTTCGAGCTTCTGAGGCCTTGAAAACCTCATTCCATATTGCCTCGATTTACGTGCACAATCCGAGCATGTAGCCGGAAAGATTTTGTGATAGAAAATATGAATTTTATGAGAAATTTGGATAAAAATGATATTAATATTGATATGGTTGACTTCCGTCAACATTTTTGGTAAATGGATCCGGACCCGAGATTGGATTGTCCCGAGAGGTCCGTGGGAAAATATGGGACTTGGACATGCGTCCGGAGTCGAATTCTGAGGCCTAGAGCCCAAGTTATGAATTTTTCTATGAAATTGTTTTTGATGTAATTGTTAAAGGAAATGAATCAATTGACCTTGGTATCGGGCTCGTATTTTGGTTCCGACGCCCGGTACAAGTCTTAAATATTATATATGTGATTTCTGTAAAGTTTGGTGACATTCGGATGTCGTTTGAGATGTTTTTGACCTTGAGTTCCAAGTTTGAAAGTTTTGAAAACCAAAAGTATGAAAATCATGAATTTGAGGCTTGATTTGATGAAAACGATGTGATATTGGCGATGTGATCACACGAACAAGTTCATAATGTGTTTTTGAGGTTGTGTACATGTTTGGTTTGGAGCCGGGGGCTCGGGTAAAGATTTGATAGGCCGTTGGATTAAATTCTGAAATGTTGCACTGCTGGTTTTTCACCCAGCTGTTGGCTTCGCAATTGCGAAGTATTTCTCGCAATTGCGAAGGGGCAGTACAAGGCAGGGCTCGCAAATGCGAACCCTGATCGCAAATGCGAAAGCCTCATGACCCAGCCTTGTTCGCAAATGCGAACAATGCCCTTTCCCCTTGTCCTGCCTATGTTCGCAAATGCGAACAATGCCCTTTACTGCCTGTGTTCGCAAATGCGAACATTAGTTCGCAAATGCGAACACCGCCCTTTCCAGCCTGGTTCGCAAATGCGAACATATGTTCGCAATTGCGAAGCCCCCAGATTTGCCTTGGCTTCGCAAATGCGAACAAAAGTTCGCAAATGCGAACTTCCCAGCCTTAGCTTATTTTTCAAACTTCAGAAATTGCGAACCCTTGTTCGCAAATGCGAACACAGAGACCTGTAAAACACGATTTTCGGTTCATTTCTTCACTTTTTACAAAACAAAAACACCCATTTGCGATTCTTCACGGATTCCTTCTTCATCAAAACAATTGTAAGTCACTTTTTACTTAATTCTTTCAATTCCTAACATCATTAAACATGTTTTCCATTAGAAATCAAAGGTTTTCATGGTAGAATTTCTTGTTTTTGTTAGAAAATAGGGTTTTTCATAAATTGGGAAATTGGACCTCGAATTGAGGTCCGATTTTGAAACAAATCATATACATGAACTCGTGGGGGGATGGGTAACCGGATTTTGGTCCTAACCCCGAGTTCCGACCATGTGGGCCCGGGGTTGAAATTCACTATTCCGGGCAGAATGTTGTAAAAGTTGTATTTGGTCTTAAGAATTAGTTTGTTGAGTAGTATTGATGATATTAAATCAATTGTGTATAGATACGATTGGATTGGAGCCAAATTTGAAAGAAAAAGACATTTCCACGGATTGAATTGTTCATAAACATTCGAGGTAAGTGTTTGTTCTATCCTAGCTTGAGGGAATAGGATTATGTGTTATGTGTTATGTGATCGAGTGCGGTGTATGGGCTGTGGTGACGAGCATCCATACACCGGCGTCTAGTATGACCGTGAGTTGTTGAAAAATGATTATTTTGAGATATATTACAGATGAATTGTTATTGTTCTCCCTGGTCGGGACTTGTTGTGAAGATGATTGTTGATTGCCCTTGTTGGGACAGTTTATGAATTACTGCTTCTTTCTTTGCCCTTAACTGTGATTGTTATTTGGGTGAGGAAGAGTGATAATGCACGAAGGGTGATTCCGTGCCATGTTTATTTATTTATGCACGAAGGTTAATGTCGTGCCATGTTTTATTGATTATGCACGAAGGATCATGCCGTGCTCTGTTATTGAACCATGTACGAAGGATCATGCCGTACTATGGATGTGAGGATGAGAGTAAAAGCACGAAGGGTGATGCCGTGTACTTTATTTGCTTATTTGGCGAGGATTCCATTATACTTTGTTTTTCCTTGTGAATTTGTTAACTGTTGTTAATTGTTGAATTCTTTGAGATATTCCTTATTGTGTTATTACCTGGTTATTTCTTGTTATTCGGTGGTATACATATATATTGAATTGCACAGGTTTATGTGGGTGTCTGGTCCTAGGCTTGTCACTACTTCGCCGGGATAGGCCAGGCACTTACCAGCACATGGGGTCGGTTGTGCTGATACTACACTTCTGTGCGTTTTTGCACAGGTCCAGGTTACGATCAGGAGCAGCAGCAGTAAATTGATTGCGCGGGAGTTGATCACATTTGAGACCGAGGTAGCTTGCAGACGTTCGCAGGCCCGGCGTCTCTCTCTCTTTATTTATATTACTAGATGTAGTCTCTTTGTTCCGAGACAAACAGAATTATGTTGTATTTCTTTCAAACTCTTATGTGTAGTATTCAGTAGTAGTTCGTGAGTTGGTGACGCCACGTCTTGGGTAGAGGATTTCAGTATGATTTTTCACCTTGTAATTAGTTATTTCTATTTTGATAAAGTATTCCGCATTTATCTAATTAATAATTGTGTTAAAAACAGGATAGTATGAATACAGTGGCTTGCCTAACTACCACGAGTAGGCGCCATCACGATCCCGATGTTGGGGAAAAATCCGGGTCGTGACA
Organism: Nicotiana noctiflora; assembly: GCA_032618575.1. NCBI lineage: Eukaryota > Viridiplantae > Streptophyta > Magnoliopsida > Solanales > Solanaceae > Nicotiana > Nicotiana noctiflora. Next base: position 8,502 of record JASVEL010000487.1, on the reverse strand, counting down.
AGTTGGTATCGGAGCACTAGGTTGCATAGGTCTCATAACTCACGAACAACCTTAGTAGAGTCTGAGGGATCGGTACGGAGACTTCTGTATTTATCCCTTAGAAGCTACAAAGTTAGGAAATTTTCACTTTCTGTTCTTTCTTGTCGTGCGACTTGTTCCTCAAATACTGATTGAATTTCTATCCTGTCCTTTCGTAGATGGTGAGGACACGCGCTTCTTCGTCCGCTGACCAGCAGCCCGAGCCCCAGACAGCTCCCGTGAGGGGCAGGGGCCAAGGCCGTATCAGAGGCCATGGTAGGGGTAGAGCTCAGCCCCAGGCAGCTACCCCAGAGGTGGAGCCTCGTATTGAGATTGACGAGGAGGTTCCGGTTCCAGCAGTTCCAGTGGGCCCAGTTCAGGTCCCAGGAGAGGCTTTAATTACTCCAGATCTCCGGGATGCCTTGATCAGAATAGCGGGATTCATGGACAGCATTGCCAGAGCGGGTTTATTATCAGTTGCCCCAGCTACTTCTCAAGCTGGAGGAGGGGCCCAGACTCCTATTGCTCATACTCCGGAGCCAGTAGCTCCTCAGCCTCAGGCACCAGTAATTCAGCCAGCTGTGGCCACTCAGTCAGGTACCACAGCTCATGCCGGTGATGGAGCGGCCATGACTTCTGATTCTTTATGGAGACTTGATCGGTTCTCCAAGCTATTTACCACTACATTCAGCGGAGCCACATCAGAGGATCCTCAGGACTTCTTATTCAGTTGCCGTGAGATTCTCAAGACTATGGGGATCGTGGAGTCAAATGGAGTTGACTTCTGTACATTCAGGCTTGCAGGATCCGCCAAGACTTGGTGGAGAGATTATTGCTTGACTCGACCAGCAGGGTCCCCAGCTTTATCATGGGACCAGTTTGCGGAACTATTTATGGAGAAGTTTCTCCCTGCTACTCAGCGGGATGTACTTCGGAGGCAGTTTGAGCGTCTCCATCAGGGCACTATGACAGTTACACAGTATGAGATGAGATTTGTCGATTTGGCTCGTCGTGCAGTGGTGATACTTCCCACGGAGCGGGAGAGGGTCCGCAGGTTTATAGATGGGCTTAATCAGCCGATTAGACTCCAGATGGCTATGGGCGTGGGGAGTGACATATCATTTCAGAAGGCAGCCAATGCAGCACGCAGAGTTGAGATGGCTCTCGCTAGAGGAGGCGGTTATTCTTCGGATAAGAGGCCTCGTCATTCGGGTAGGTTTGGTGCTTCTTCCTCTGGTAGCAGAGAATCCTTTGATAGAGGCCAGTCCTCCAGGCCTTTTCATTCCGCCCTTCAGGCTTCACAGGGTGGACCAGGTGATCGCGGTTTTCGTGGGCATTATTCAGACCAGCCTCCTATTAATGCTCAGCCTCTTCAGAGTGTTCGTGGAGGCCATTCGGGTCGTCAGGGCCAGCAGCCCTATCAGTCTAAGAGTTGCTACGGTTGTGGTGACCCAGGTCATTTTATCAGGAATTGCCCTCTAGCAGCGGGCAACTCTCGGCAGCGAGGTCCTCGTCCTATGATTCAGGCCCCAGCTGACCCTCAGCCTGCCCAGCCAGCCAGAGGCGGGGGTAGAGATTATAGAGGTGGAGGTCGAGACCGTAGAGGTGGAGACCGTCCGGCCAAAGGTAGAGGTCAACCAATTGATGGTCGTCCTAGAGACGCAGCTCAAAGGGGAGGTGCAGATCCCCGATTCTATGCTTTACCAGCTAGGCCAGAGGCAGAGGCATCAGATGCCGTGATTACAGGTACTATTCTTGTGTGTGGCAGAGGTGCTTCGGTATTATTTGACCCGGGATCTACATATTCCTATGTGTCTTCCTACTTCGCACCGTATTTGGTCGTGCCCGCCTATGCTCTGGATATTCCAGTTTATGTGGCTACACCAGTGGGTGACTCCATTGTAGTCGATCGGGTGCATCGTTCGTGTGTAGTTATATTTGGGGGTCTTGAGACCCGTGTTGATCTGTTGCTTTTGGACATGGTAGATTTTGATGTCATATTGGGGATGGACTGGTTGTCCCCATACCATGCTATTCTTGATTGCCATGCTAAGACTGTGACCTTAGCCTTGCCGGAATCACCCCGATTAGAGTGGAAGGGTACCTCAAGCCACTCCGTTCGCACTGTTATTTCTTATGTTAAGGCTCGACGTATGGTCGAGAAGGGGTGTCTAGCTTATTTGGCTTATGTTCGTGATTCCAGCGCGGAAGTTCCTTCCATTGAGTCGGTCCCTATTGCACGGGAGTTTCCTGAGGTTTTTCCTTCAGACCTGCCGGGCATGCCACCCGACAGGGATATTGATTTCTGTATTGATCTGGCACCGGGCACTCGGCCCATCTCTATCCCACCCTATCGTATGGCCCCGCCGGAGCTAAAAGAGTTGAAAGATCAGTTGCAGGACCTTCTTGAGAAGGGCTTTATCAGGCCCAGTGTTTCCCCTTGGGGAGCACCTGTATTATTTGTAAAGAAGAAAGATGGCTCGATGCGGATGTGTATTGATTACCGGTAATTAAACAAAGTGACAATAAAGAATAAGTATCCACTGCCGAGGATTGATGATTTGTTTGACCAGCTCCAGGGAGCGAGGGTATTCTCTAAGATAGACTTGAGGTCGGGCTACCATCAGCTTGAAGATCAGGGCGGCTGACATTCCTAAGACGACCTTTCGCTCTAGATATGGGCATTATGAGTTCTTGGTCATGTCCTTCGGGTTGACCAATGCCCCGGCAGCATTCATGGAGTTGATGAATCGGGTATTCAGGCCTTACTTAGATCCGTTCGTGATAGTCTTCATAGATGACATCCTGGTGTACTCCGCAGCCAGGAAGAGCACGAGCAGCACCTCGGAGTGGTTCTTCAGACTCTGAAAGATAACCGGCTATATGCCAAATTTTCTAAATGTGAGTTACGGTTGAGTTCGGTAGCATTTCCGGGTCACATTGTATCGGTGGAAGGTATTCGGGTAGACCCGAAGAAGATTGAGGCGAGTCCGGAATTGGCCTCGACCAGCTCAGTGAGCGAGATCCGGAGTTTCTTGGGATTAGCGAGGTTACTACCGTCGATTTTGTAGAGGGTTTTCTTCTATTGCAGCCCGATGACCGGGTTGACCCGGAAGGGTGTCCAGTTCCGGTGGTCGAGAGGAGTGTGAGGCGAGCTTTCGAAAGCTCAAGACAGCCTTGACCACCGCGCCGGTGTTGGTACTACCTACAGGTACAAGGCCTTATACGGTTTATTGTGACGCATCTCGTACAGGGGCTTGGAGCGGTATTGATGCGGGATGGTAAGGTTATCGCTTATGCTTCGAGGCGATTAAAGATACATGAGAAGAATTATCCGGTTCATGATCTTGAGTTAGCAGCAGTGGTTCATGTTTGATCAAGCGGAGGCATTATCTATATGGTGTGACATGTGAGGTGTACACCGATCACAAAAGCCTACGGTACTTGTTCAAACAGAAGGAGTTGAATCTACGACAGCGGAGATGGTTAGAGTTGCTAAAAGACTATGATGTTACTATATTATATCACCCAGGTAAGGCCAATGTGGTGGCCGATGCATTGAGTAGAAAGTATGCCGGCATGGGTAGTCTTGCATACATTCCGGTCAGTCAGAGACCATTAGCTCTAGATGTCCAGGCCTTAGCCAACCGGTTCGTGAGATTAGACATTTCTGAGCCTAGCAGGGTGTTAGCCTACACGGTCGCTCGTTCTTCTTTATTAGAGCGTATCCGTGAGAGGCAATTTGATGATCCTCATTTGCGTGAGTTGAGAGATACGGTACAGCGGGGAGGTGCCACACAGGTAAATCTAGATGATGATGGGGTATTGAAATTGCAAGGTCGAGTTTGTGTGCCCAATGTCGAAGGGATTCGAGAGTTGATCTTAGCGGAGGCCCACAGTTCGCGGTATTCTATTCACCCGGGCGCCGCGAAGATGTACCGGGACTTACGGCAGCACTATTGGTGGCGCAGAATGAAGAAAGATATCGTTGCGTATGTCGCTCGGTGTCTAAATTGTCGGCAGGTGAAATATGAGCACCAGAGACCTGGTGGTGTATTCCGGAGGATTGAAATTCCCGAGTGGAAATGGGAGCGGATCACTATGGACTTCGTTACCTGGACTTCCTTTGACTCGGAGGAAATTTGATGCTATTTGGGTCATTGTTGATAGGTTGACCAAGTCGGCACACTTTATTCCAGTATCCGTCTCCTACTCGTCGGAGAGGTTAGCGGAGGTTTACATTAGGGAGATTGTTCGTCTCCGTGGGGTGCCGGTATCTATTATCTATGATCGGGGAACGCGGTTTACCTCGCGGTTACGGAGAGCGGTCCGGCGGGGAGTTAGGCACCCGAGGTTCGGTTGAGTACAGCATTTCATCCTCGGACGGATGGCCGGTCCGAGAGGACTATTCAGATTCTAGAGGACATGCTTCGAGCTCGTGTTATTGATTTCGGAGGCTCGTGGGACCGGTTTCTACCATTAGCAGAGTTCGCCTACAATAACAGTTACCAATCTAGCATCCGGATGGCTCCGTATGAGGCGTTGTATGGTAGGCGATGTCGATCACCGGTTGGATGGTTTGAACCGGGAGAGGCTCGGTTGTTGGGTACAGACTTAGTCCAGGAGGCCTTGGATAAGGTCAAGACTATTCAGGAGAGATTGCGTTCAGCTCGGTCCAGGCAGAAGACTTATGCGGATCGTAAGGTTCGAGATGTGGATTTCATGGTTGGTGAACGAGTATTGCTCCGAGTGTCGCCTATGAAGGGCGTGATGAGGTTCGGGAAGAAGGGCAAGCTCAGCCCTAGGTATATTGGTCCATTTGAGATTCTAGACAGAGTGGGAGGGGTGGCTTACAGATTAGCTTTGCCGCCTAGCTTATCAGCCGTGCATCCAGTTTTTCACGTATCTATGCTTCGGAGATACCACGGCGATCCCACACATGTGTTAGACTTCAGCACTGTCCAATTGGACAATGATCTATCTTACGAGGAGGAGCCGGTGGCTATTCTAGACCGGCAGGTTCGACAGTTGAGGTCGAAGAGTTATCCTTCTGTACGTGTTCAATGGAGAGGTCAGCCTCCTGAGGCATCGACCTGGGAGTCCGAGTCTGATATGCGGAGCCGCTACCCACATCTGTTCCCCGACTCAGGTACTACTTTCTTTTGTCCGTTCGAGGACGAACGGTTGTTTTAGAGGTGGAGAATGTGACGACCCAAAGGGTCATCACTTATTTTATTAATCATTTCGAGCTTCTGAGGCCTTGAAAACCTCATTTTATGTTGCCTCGATTTACGTGCACGATCCGGGCATGTAGCCGGAAAGATTTTGTGATAGAAAATATGAATTTTATGAGAAATTTGGATAAAAATGATATTAATATTGATATGGTTGACTTCGGTCAACATTTTTGGTAAACGGATCCGGACCGAGATTGGATGGTCCCGAGAGGTCCGTAGGAAAATATGGGACTTGGACATGCGTCCGGAGTCGAATTCTGAGGCCTAGAGCCCAAGTTATGAATTTTTCTATGAAATTGTTTTTGATGTAATTGTTAAAGGAAATGAATTAATTGACCTTGGTATCGGGCTCGTATTTTGGTTCCGACGCCGGTACAAGTCTTAAATATTATATATGTGATTTCTGTAAAGTTTGGTGACATTCGGATGTCGTTTGAGATGTTTTGGACCTTGAGTTCCAAGTTTGAAAGTTTTGAAAACCAAAAGTATGAAAATCATGAATTTGAGGCTTGATTTGATGAAAACGATGTGATATTGGCGATGTGATCGCACGAACAAGTTCATAATGTGTTTTTGAGGTTGTGTACATGTTTGGTTTGGAGCCGGGGGGCTCGGGTAAAGATTTGATAGGCCGTTGGATTAAATTCTGAATTTTTGCACTGCTGGTTTTTCACCCAGCTGTTGGCTTCGCAATTGCGAAGAATTTCTCGCAATTGCGAAGGGGGCAGTACAAGGCAGGGCTCGCAAATGCGAACCCTGATCGCAAATGCGAAGCCCCTCATGACCCAGCCTTATTCGCAAATGCGAACATCCCCTTGTCCTGCCTATGTTCGCAAATGCGAACAATAGTTCGCAAATGCGAACAATGCCCTTACTGCCTGTGTTCGCAAATGCGAACATTAGTTCGCAAATGCGAACACTGCCCTTTCCAGCCTAGTTTGTTCGCAAATGCAAACATTATTTCGCAAATGCGAAACCCCCAATATTTGCCTTGGCTTCGCAAATGCGAACAAATGTTCGCAAATGCGAACTTCCCAGCCTTAGCTTATTTTTCAAACTCCTGAAATTGGTCGGGGTTCGCAATTGCGAACCCATGTTCGCAAATGCGAACACCGAGACCTGTAAAACACGATTTTCAGTTCATTTCTTCACTTTTTACAAAACAAAAACACCCATTTGCGATTCTTCACGGATTCCTTCTTCATCAAAACAATTGTAAGTCACTTTTTACTTAATTCTTTCAATTCCTAACATCATTAAACATGTTTTTCATTAGAAATCAAAGATTTTCATGGTAGAATTTCTTGTTTTTGTTAGAATATAGGGTTTTTCATAAATTGGGAAATTGGACCTCGAATTGAGGTCCGATTTTGAAACAAATCATATACATGAACTCGTGGGGGGATGGGTAACCGGATTTTGGTCCTAACCCCGAGTTCCGACCATGTGGGCTCGGGGTTGAAATTCACTATTCCAGGGGCAGAATGTTGTAAAAGTTGTATTTGGTCTTAAGAATTAGTTTGTTGAGTAGTATTGATGATATTAAATCAATTGTGTATAGATACGATTGGATTGGAGCCAAATTTGAAAGAAAAAGACATTTCCACGGATTGAATTGTTCATAAACATTCGAGGTAAGTGTTTGTTCTATCCTAGCTTGAGGGAATAGGATTATGTGTTATGTGTTATGTGATCGAGTGCGGTGTATGGGCTGTGGTGACGAGCATCCATACACTGGCGTCTAGTATGACCGTGAGTCGTTGAAAAATGATTATTTTGAGATATATTACGGATGAATTGTTATTGTTCTCCCTTGTTGGGACTTGTTGTGAAGATAATTATTGATTGCCCTTGTTGGGACAGTTTATGAATTACTGCTTCTTTCTTTGCCCTTAACTGTGATTGTTATTTGGGTGAGGAAGAGTGATAATGCACGAAGGGTGATGCCGTGCCATGTTTATTTATTTATGCACGAAGGTTAATGCCGTGCCATGTTTTATTGATTATGCACGAAGGATCATGCCGTGCCTTGTTATTGAACCATGTACGAAGGATCATGCCGTACTATGGATGTGAGGATGAGAGTAAAAGCACGAAGGGTGATGCCGTGTACTTTATTTGCTTATTTGGTGAGGATGAGAGTAAAAGCACGAAGGGTGATGCGGTGCAACTGCTTGCTATTCCTTGACTTGATATTACTTGTGTTTCCATTATACTTTGTTTTTCCTTGTGAATTTATTAGCTGTTGTTAATTGTTGAATTCTTTGAGATATTCCTTATTGTGTTATTACCTGGTTATTTCTTGTTATTCTGTGGTATACATATATATTGAATTGCACGGGTTTATGTGGGTGTCTGGTCCTAGGCTTGTCACTACTTCGCCGGGATAGGCCAGGCACTTACCAGCACATGGGGTCGGTTGTGCTGATACTACACTTCGTGCGTTTTTGCACAGGTCCAGGTTACGATCAGGAGCAGCAGCAGTAAATCGATTGCGTGGGAGTTGATCATATTTGAGACCGAGGTAGCTTGCAGACGTCCCCAGGCCCGGTGTCTCTCTCTCTTTATTTATATTACTAGCCGTAGTCTCTTTGTTCCGAGACAAACAGAATTATGTTGTATTTCTTTCAAACTCTTATGTGTATTCAGTAGTAGTTCGTGAGTTGGTGACTCCACGTCTTGGGTAGAGGATTTCAGTATGATTTTTCACCTTGTAATTAGTTATTTCTATTTTAATAAAGTATTCCGCATTTTTCTAATTAATAATTGTGTTAAAAACAGGATAGTATGAATACAGTGGCTTGCCTAGCTACCACGAGTAGGCGCCATCACGATCCCGATGTTGGGGAAGAATCCGGGTCGTGACAGATATGAGTTGGGAGAAATGAATATGAGAGAGTCTTATTGGTGAAAACCCTCACGGGCACCATAAGGCGACGTGAGTTGAGAGATATTAAAAATGAGAGAGTCTTATTGGTGAAAATACTCATGGGCACCGTAAGGCAAAAGTGAGTTTTTCGGATTGGGAAAATGAAAGAAGTTTGTGATTGAAAGATATTTGAAACATAGCAAAACAAGCAGTTTGGGTTTTGGCGAAAGTTGGGTTGGGTAAGTATGGAACAGCAAATGTGACCATTGATAGTTGATTAGTTGGACAGACTAGGCTGGTTAATCCAAAATGCACACGATCAATGGGATCCGCCTTTCCACTCAGATAAGTCCTATCCTTTTTCTCTTTATTATAAAT